>JARKIC010000974.1:0-166102 GCA_029378375.1 Mycena olivaceomarginata | reverse complement strand
AATTCCTCCAGTAATGAGTGGGGGATGCTCTTTTCCAGTGTCTTAGCCCCCTTGGCTTCGTGAGCCGTGGCAGCCAGCTTGGTGGCCACGCTACCCATAGCACGGAGGTGTTTTGGTGTCTTATTCATCCAGGATGTCTTCAGGATACGTCTTCGTGACAAAGATGCGGTCTCCCTCTTCCACGTCGGCATTGTCCTCTTCCTCCCATTCTTCCCATAAGCAGGCTCGTTTGCAAGCAGCAGAGCATCTGGAGAAATGAATGGTTTGTTTCTGCCAGTCGATCTCCGGGTTGTGTTGCTTCAACCAGTTGAACCCGATGATGATGTTGCTCTTCCCGGTATCTGTTACCGCAAACAAGAATATTTTGGCATGGTCCTGCATTCGGAGGCGCATGCGCACAACGTGGGTGATGTGTCCTCCCTTGTTCAGAGAACCGTCTGTGTTATAAACCGGAAACCGCCACAGTTAGGGGTTCCACCTCGATTCCATGTTCGTCAATGAATCACTAGCTCATGAATCTGTTGGTAGCCCCACTGTCCAGTAACCCGACCACTGTATAACCTTGAGGTTATTCAGCCCTTTGAGGGTCATTGGAACCATCATGGAGTTCCCAGTGGCTCGGATATACTGTCGTGGCTCTTCAAGTTGTCCCGTATGCCCAGAGCGTCAGGGAAGTAAGCCATCCGGATTTCTTCTAACATTTTGTCGTCCACTTCCTGTCTCCTGGCCGGGTGAGTCCATTTGGTGATGATCTCCCACGCCTTCCATTCTTGGGCCCACGCTCGGGTTGCAACCCGACGTGCACTTCCGAGGGGGAGTCTGCGCCATTCCGCTTTCTTCCGCTCGGGCTTCCAGGGTTTCCTTCCCCTTCGCTTAGAGTCTGAGGGAGAAATGGCTCACTCTTTTCAAACACAGAGGGAGTCCTTGCTCCCTCTCCTTCTATTTTCACTGTGTCTTCCTCCACACCGGGTTCTTCAATAGTCAAAACAGAGAATGAATTGTTCAAAGTCGTTACAGGTGAGGGGGTATACGAGAATCCAAGGGCACAGTCTTCACTCAGATTCGTCGGGAAAATCCTCCTTTCCAAGGTGTTCCTCCATCATTTCCATGATCAAATCCCGGAATTGGGGGTTGGTGGGTCCTCGAGTAGTGCAGTTACAGGCCATGTGCCCAACCTCTCTGCACTGATAGCATTGGAGAACCGGCTTCTTGCTGACCGCCCGGTCTATGTCCATGGGCATGGGCCCCACGTTAGGGGCCCCGCCAGCGACCACCAGGGGAGGGGACAATAGCAACCGGGTGGTTCGTTGGAGCACATTGCTTATTTCTACGGAAGAAGTTCCCCGGGTTCTGATTCTGTTGCACCTTGGGCACCGTGACAAGACGATTGCAAAGCGCGCTATCCATAACATGGAAAGCGCGACGCAACCCGTCATGTTTGATAACCACCACTCTCCAGTCGGCATGGTGATCGGTAGCGCAGTTTGTCCATAGACAGACTGCAGAACCGGCTTCAGGATCCCTTGCTTGAGGAGTTGGATAAGCGTGGTTTCGCCGTAACCCGTGGTGTTGTTGTATGTATCCAAGAGTGTGAAGTACTCTGTGGCCGTTCCCGCTCCCTGGCACAGCTTCTCGATTTTAGCCTGTGCGATTTCCACCTGTGCCCCTCCTTTAAAGACATCAATAAGGTTCTTTTCGAAGACCTCGTAACTCCGATATAGCGGGTATCGGGATCCTTCGGGTTGTGCATGGCCTGCACAATGTTGTTGGCCCATGCTGCTGCCGATCCTTCCTTCATATAGGACAGGACGAAGGTGATCTTCGCACTGTCTCTCTCGTACATCAGGTTGTCCAGGAAGTACAACCAGCACTCCGCCAGATAGGAGTTCACTAACTCGGAGTCTCCTTTAAATGGGGTAGGGGCGGCAACACGGGCCATCTTCACATGTTTGGTCTCCTTGGGCCCTCCCATAGAGGCCCTTCCCAAGGCTACCAGGGCATCACACAAGAGTTGTTGCAAATGGGTGTTGTCCTCATGGAGCAGACAATTCTCCCTGCACAAGTTCCCCAGTTCCTCCTGCATCACCCCCGAATTGCCCTCCCGCGTGTTGTAGGACATGCAGCAGGATGCCGTCCCTCTCGTCGACAGTCAGGGTGCCAAAGCTCTCCATCGAGGGGAGCACAAAGTCGTCGCTCATCGTGTTATGTCCAGTCGGGTACACTGTGTAGAGACACTATTCTTTTGTCAGCACAGAGCAGATTCCGGGTTCTGAGGTGACGAGGGTGACTGAAGCACAAAGAGTTCCAATGAATAAGCCTGGAGTTTAGACTAGAATAGTGTAAAGTACAGGGAAATAACTACAGCTTATATACTAAAGTCCCTAGGGGTTGTAAATTAAGGTACAGTGTCCAACAGCAACGGACAAGATTAATGCAAAGTAAATGAAGGGGTATATGAACGTAGACGGGGCGATCGGGAACCCAAAGGTCGGGAAACTGATCGAAACTGTTAGGGATCCTAAAACGGTATCCTGGTTCGATTGATCAGATAGTTGATCTGATCAATGATCGGGTTGTTCAGGTTCTGGAAGTAAAATGAAAAGATGATTCATGACGCAGCACGATATAGTAGATCACAAACTCATCTGATATTGTCTTGATAGCTGCACCAATTGCTTAGTTGTGAGGGAAGGTCTTTTTCATTGGAGGATTTTATATATGCTCAAATACTTGCAGAATTATTGCCTGAGAAGGTGTCCGAAAGCAAGGCCGCAAAATATTGATCAGCCAACAAGATGGTTGTGTTTACTAACAGACTCTATATTGATGCTTACTTGTTCATCGTCAATATAGAGTATCTGTCACAGAGACTAATTTACAGGTGTGTGGCTTCTCTCCCACACCAATGCTACCTGATGCTCATTTGCCACATTCTTCTTGAATATCCGTCACCATGCCCTGCTTCGGAAAGTGAAGATTTCTGCTCATTCTGATGTCGTTAAACCCTACGGATCCAATTCAAGGAGGAAGAGGACCAACACAGAAAGCACCTGCATGCAAAAATGAAGGTGCGTGCACATCACACCTCCTGTAACACTTTTGCTTAACTGTTCCTCCTCATACCTTCTTCTAATCAATCCCTCACATGCCCCTCCTTTGTGATCTTACTAAACTCTTGACACTGGCTTTTTACAGTGCTTCGCTGGTGACTGGTGTGTCGTAATTGTCCTACCAAATTTTCATCCTTCGGAGACACCACATTCATCCACATGCAGTGCACGTTCAACCCAATATGTGAGGTGTGTCCCTCAATACTCTATCTTTCATTTTCCCTCCCAGTGGGCAAACACTCTGATCCCGATTCCAGCCCAAGCTGGAGCATTCCAATCACCCGGATTTTATCTCAGTCTACCTCACTCTCACTGCAACAGCAAACGAGCACCAGTGCCCTTCACTTAAAATGCATTCATCTTATTTACTCTTCTGTAAGAGTGTGCAGGATGCCACCAATTGATTATTTCTGCCCATCTAAGTGTTCTTTCATTTCCAGCTGTGGTGTCCTCTCCTTCATTTTCTCTGAAATACAGCCAGCCCGGGCTTTCAAACCAATTACCTTGTACACAAGAGACTCCTGCCAGCTCGTGAATTGGACACTTTGGATATGTTGTACGCATTGGTACCAGTGAATGTTAAATTTTATACTTATTCTCTCAGTACGTTTCCAGTCCAGAGTGGCAGAGGGGAGTGGTTTGGGATCGATGTCAACTCTGAGGAGTTGGTCGAAGGTACACAAAACATTGCAACTTATTCATCCACACTGAGCAGGAGGTAGGGGTCAATAGGGTCTGTTGCTATCAGAACAATCCCAGGGCTTCTTCTACACCCCTGACAATTGCGAGATGGTCCTCTCCTAGGATTAGTGCTCCTTGTAGCTGCTTTTGGACTTGGGACAGTCTCAATGTTTCCCGTGGGCCTAGCACTGTCTGATTGAGTGGACTGTGTAGACTGTCAGGTTGCTCTTTGTTTATAACTTGAGGAGCATTGAGGTAGAGGGTCGGCAGGTGGGGGATAAGGGAATGAGTCTTCAGGTACGATCCCAAGTAAAAGGGTAAGGACACACAAGTTCATGAGGTGGAAGAGGTAGGGATGTTGGTAGATGGTGGTATGGTGTGGTAGGAAGGGTAGTCTTTTATTATGTCACAATCAAAGACCTATCTCATCCGACTATGCGAGATAGCAGATTGGGGAGTGAGATGTAGTAGCTTCGAGAAAAGAATTGAATAAAAGACTAAAGAATACATTGAACTACTACTCGTATTTATACTGTCTATAGAACTGTGTGAAATACCAACTACAATAAACTAAATATATAGAACAATGAGGATAGTGTTTGAAGGTGATCGGAAATGGATTGAAGTCTCAATGTCATAAATTAAAAAAGAAGTGTATAGTAACCAGTAATCATGTGTTCTTACAAACACTATTGTCCATGTGTATGGTGTGCGTGAATGATGTCACTAGCCAGCATTCTCCCAGTCTTCCCAGTTGGGTTCATCATCATCAATGGGTGCTTGTATTATCTTATCTTCCAGCACTAAGGTCACATGCTCAGATTTAGGTGTTGGAGTGATTAGATTGGAATCAAATTGTGACACACATGTGCTGATAGTACCTACAAAGGGTCTTTGGCACAAAGAAAATGCAAAGAAATTATTTGTGCCAAAGACCCATTGCAAATGCCATCAATGTATGCTGCCCATATGTGTTTAACACAGTTGGGTTCTGCATATATAGTTCTTTGCCAGCAGTGTGAAAAAGGGGTATTGTGAAACCCCACCCTCTGGGGCTCCCTTTTTCTACCCTCCCCCACACCCTTTTGCCCCCCTTTCCCCATTTCATGCAGTTTGGATGCTCCTATTGTTCCTCAAAGGTCATATACCACCTCAAATGTTCAGAAAGGACAGGGGTGATTTTTTCTGGATTTTATAACACACTATCTGCCAAACACAAAAAAGGGCACAAAAAGGGCACAAAATGGGTGGAAAAAGGCCGACTGTGAACAACCCTAATATTTATGTGAGTGTGTGTTTCCGACTCAACAAATGTCCTCGCATCACATGATAAGTGTTCAGCCAGAACAGTAATAGTGGGGGAGGTACCAGCATGTTGCTCTTCACTTTGTTCTGCAACAGCCAGAGCAACAGAACTGCTACAGAAGGGGCTGAGCAAAAGACAGCCAGGGATAGGCCCCTTGTTACCCCGACTCCTGCTGATTTCACATGCTGAACTCACAGCTGGCAGGCACTTGCGAAAGGGATGTGCCGTCTCCCCCAACCCTCCCATGATCCAGGAGGGTCCAAGGTACTTGAATTGGTTTCATTTCGGTGTACAGCATAGTAAGGTGTGTTTAGGGACCACTGTCACAGATGGTCCATTATACAAAAGTTGGATAGCCCTATTTTATGGCCAAGTTTAATTGCAATGGCTCACTCAGCGCAAGAGATTTTGCAAGCCCAGACAATTTTACCCAGCCATCTGGGAGGCATCTGGATGTTGATTTTGCTATTGTGAATCTGGAGTGAAACAACTACAAAGTCATCAGCAAGACTGGGCTGCCAGACATTCCGTGTGGAGATTTGTTTTGCCAAGGCCAGAGTTTGCCCATCTTCTGCTCTGGATTCTATTTAATAGCCCGAAGCTAAGGTGAGCTGAATTTGGATGGAGGAGGGTGCCTACAATTAAGATCACTATACTCTCAAGAAGTCTAGCAACTAAAAATTTGGTTTTAGGGACAAGGGTCAGACTCAGGGTTGAATATGTCCAGAAGTGACAAGAAGGAAAGGGGACGGGGAAGATCTGCTCCAAGATGTGTGTTTCTGCCTCACTGATTACCTCACTCATGAGAAAGCGAAGCATGCAGGCATCGAAATTGGGGAGAAGTGTCATCAAACCAAACGCAAAGAACAGGACGGCTGAACAGTTAATGCAGTGAAAGAAAAAGAGTTGCACAGAACCGGTGGTGTGCAAAAAATGTGGACACTAGACAACTCAAGTATTTATGGCTTAATTGTGCCCTATGAAGAGAGGACTAGGATAATAAAAGCAAACCAGTGTGATTGATGTCATTCTGAGCATGAGAACAGCGCGTAGCAATGAGCTTCAAAATGTGGAACTGCAGAGACCAGAAGAACACTGACTTGGACAGCAATGGAACAGGCGGCCATGCCCACTAACTTGTTGGTGGGCCCTCAGGCGCCCTAATGGTATAGGGTTCTCCACCAAATTGACATTTTGAGGTTGTCCGTTCGATTCTCACAAGTGCCGTTCACTCCGCCAAATTGATTGTATTGGCAGGCCCAAAGATGTTCCTGATATCTCATGTTCCAGCCACAATATAAGAGCTACCAATATTGGAGAAATTGGGTGTAGTTTTGGACCAACTGAAACTGGAAGTATCAGGTGCCCGCCCGATACTTAGCAAATCCAAGCGACTGATACTGCTGCTGATACTGCCGGATCATCCGGGCCGGGATGGGCCGCTCCGGACCGGCGACTGATACGCTGTCTGATACGTTGCGTATCAGCCACAGAATTACGAAGTTGGATACTCATTGTTTCAGTGAGGTAGATACTAACCCTGAAATGTCTAGTTTAAGCTGTGCTTATTCTGTTGTTGGAATTCAAGATATCAGGAACATTTCCAGTAACTCCGAAACAACAAAATTCCCGGAGTGGTTTCTTTTGATTTGCAAATTTTGATGTGATATTTTTTCTGACGGGTTCATTTCCACTCGTTCTGTCCCAGAAAAATTGAGGAAGATGTATTCTTTGCTATTCAATTGATGAGCTGTGTCTTTTTCATATTTTGGGTTCTATATCATCCGACACAATAAAATAACACCCGCGGCATGATGCCGGAGTTTGCCCGTAGACCAACCTAGTCTCCCAATGTGCTGGTCAATCATGATTCTAATGCTGAGGAGTGCAAAGCCTGCTGGATGATTCGGGAGTTGAGTTGGAGTTTTTGACTTCATGCTTGGAAGTAAACCTGCGGGTGCGCAGGGATAATTCTAATGGGAAACCCGGTTTGTCAGAGAAACCCTTGAAAAAGAGAAATCTTTAAATATTCTAATGGGAAACCCTGTCGCGCATTTCCGGCCATCCCTAAGCTATTACGACCGTCACCTCGAAGCCCAACATCTGTAAAGTTAAGTTTTTCTCAGGAACCTCTACTTACAACATGCCATTCTTATTATTCTTATTGTGACGTTGAATTCTCCCATTGGGAGGCCGGCTTGATCTCCGCATCCTGAAAGATTGATTGTGGCAGATTGCCGAACTCAGTGAGTATAATCTGTCTGCAGGTGAATATTAAGTTTTCAGATTAGTGGAAGTGCTAGGGAGAGAGCTAAATATCTCCCAGAAATACCAACAGCCCCAGTCGGGCCTCAGGGAGGGCTTTGCGGAAAATCGGCAGGATTGATGGCCAATTAAACATTCTCGGCACTCAATCTTGAGCTCTTCTCCCCAGGTACTTGAGTGTAGCCCCCAGCCCATAGGATAGTTATTTGAAAAAACGACTAGAACTCAAGCGAGTTGAGGTTACTCCAGCAGTGGTTCAGTGTAAATAAAGTCGTTATCTTGATCGGAAGAGAAAAATCCTGGTCAACAACCCGATGGTCGCTCATGACAGGCTAAATACAGAACCACTCAACTAAGTATAGGGAGAACATACGCACCACACTACATCGACACAATGAAGCCTCAAAAGATACTCGCGCCGAAGAAACACGCCCATGCTGCTCTTCGGCGTAGCAAAGATCTTGACAAGGGTTTCCCGGGAAACCCGGGTTCTCAATAACATGGGGTTCACCGAGAAACCGGGTTTCTCATTAGAATTATCCGGTGCGCAGCTTCCCGATATCATTAGTTGCCTGCTAACCAAGGGCTCAGTCCATGATTCAATCCTGAACAGTTGATCCCCCAGCCGCTGTTGTAAATAGGTGAAGTAATGTATCTCCAAACTCGTGGCGCTTCTCCCGAAGAAACACGCGCGTTAGGGGCTTAGTTGATCCTTCAACACCGGACACGAGGCTTCTAAGGATTCTCACCGGTGGGAACTTCAAGGGTCGTGAGCAGAAATGTGGAGATTACTTACCGGAATATTCTGTGTCCGGTGCGATTGTTTCGCTGTTGTAATGGCGTCCATCGGAGTGCATGTTTGAATGATCTCTGTTGGTCGACTAATACTATCTTTCAAATGCTCCCACGTTACACAAGGATCGTTCTCGCCAGGATCATTTCACATACATAAACTTGAAGGCTGGAATGGTTGCGAACAGCTGAAATGGGGAGATTATCTGAACGTCTCTGTCCGGCATGAGTGTTTCGCCGCTTTGATTAATGGGTCCGGCATAACAAGTACGGCCGCATTTTGCATGACAATAATACTTCGTCATAAACAAATCATAATAATAAAGAAGGTACAACTCAGAATAATGCGGAGGCAATTCTTCCTGGGCGGAACGAAGGAGTGGCGCTGCCGGGTACCGTGGGGTGGTTCCAGTTCAAACCACAAGGTTGCCAACCTTAGGTTCGGTTCAAACCATCAGGTTTAAACCGGTTTGACCCTACTACAGGTAGTAGAGGATCTAACCGATTCAAGCAGTGGTTTAAGCAGGTTTGAAACTGTAGTAGGTTCAAACCATCAGGTTTGAACCGGGTTGAACCTGATGGTTTAAACCAGTTTGAACCTGTAGTAGGTTCAAACCATCAGGTTTGAACTGGTTTTAACCTGATGGTTCAAACTATCGGGTTTGAACCGGTTTGAACCTGATTGTTCAAATCAAGAAGTGCCCAGTACACTTTAGGCCACTTCTGTGGGGCTAAACCTAGTGGATGGCGGCAGATATAGTGCACCAATTGGCTGGGCTTTCAGTCAGCTGCCTCGACACCAGAGCGCACCCAAAAGACAAGAAAAGAGGACTATTGGCAAGGATTTGAAGGCTCAAATGAAGGTCACGGATTTTAACAGGCTCTGCTTGGAACATGTTTTCTCTAGCGGTAGAGATAACATCTCTGTGGCGCTCCAGGTTAAGGCCAGAAACTATCTGGGCTTTGATGTTGCTGAGGAATCAGCTTCGTTTGAAACACAAGGGCCTCGAGGACCCACTCCAGGCTGTGCAGGAGGTGCAGATACATGTTCTGTATCCTTGTTCAAGTTTATTTCATTCTTTACGGCCATATACGGTCATAATAACCGTAAGAGGCCCTGGTAGCATCCTTACAGTTATGGTTACGGCTGGTTAGGACCTGTAAGAACCTGTAATCCTTACAGCTGTAACCGTATACGGTACAGTGCCGATCCCTAACACTGGGGGCAAACATAGATGCATGTGGACCATGTATGCATCAAATGCACGTGATCCACATGCAGTCGCCTCATGTCACAAAGGTGCCAGTCACCTTTGTGGCACCTTTGTTTTGACTTGAGATGTCAATGCGCTTTTTCAGTTTGAACCTGATGGTTCCAACCAGTTCAAACCTGATGGTTTGAACCATCAGGTTCAAACCGGTTCAATTAAAACCTGATGGTTTAACTGGTTTGAACCTGTAGTAGGTTCAAACCATCAGGTTCAAACCGGTTCAAACCTGATGGTTTGAACCAGCTGCTTTGGGCCTGATGGATTGAGAGAGTTTGAGATATAGAATCGGCGGCATCAAATGGCGGCGGCACAGTCGGCAGCGGCGGCAGGACTCATGCACGTGCAACTTGAAGTTGACAGCACGTGTGGCAGACGCGCCTCCTTCTCTCCTCCCTCCACCACCTCCCCGCGATCCCGCCGCCCGCGATACCTCGCCATGTCCCAACCCTCTCTCGCTGCCGACAACAACATGTGCCCTTGGTGTTTTGCGGCGTTGAGAATACAATGGTGTAACAAGGGGCCGAACAAGGAAAAGGCCTACCTCGTCGTACGTCCCTTTTCCGTCCTTTTCCCCCTTCTTTCCATGCTCGCCTAGGCTAATCTCTCCCTAAGTGTGAGGACATCGATCTTCACGCCCAACGAAAGCCATTTTGGCATTGGTGGGGAGTCGTGGCGAGCCGACAAGCACGGGCATCTCTGTCTTCATCTCCTTCCCCCATTCTCGCCAACCCCCCCTCCTTCTCCTTCGAGTCGCGCAGTGCTCTCACCACCTCCACTCCGTCAACCTCCTCTGCCGTCAGCACGACCAACACCCAGACGTCCTCAGTGCGGTGCCGCTACGTCGGCGGCTGTCAATCGACGCGCGTCGCTCCAGCGTGCAAATCCCAACTGTGCAAAAAGCATTGTATAATCCTGAACAATGGCTTGTGCCCCGTCAAGACTCACGACCCTGCGACAATGTCCCAGCGCCAGCGCCGTGAGGCGAACGTGCCGCCGCCTGCACGCCGCCGCCAACTGCCGTCACCGCCGGCCGCCTCCCGCGCAGAATCGTCTGTCGGCGGCTTCTCGCCCTCCTTCCTCAGTGCGCTCGACGGCATCGCCCAACAACAGAGCTTTGGCTGGGACTACGGGCCTGTACTGCAGCAGGCGCGCATCGACTCGCCCGGCATCTACCTCGACCAGGAATTGCGTATGGGGATGCCGCCCTCTCCCTCCCTCAGTCCTCAAGATGCGGCTGACCACGAGGATGAGGAGCTGCAGCTCGCTCTGACGCTGTCGCTGGCGCCACAGTCCTCGTCATCTGCCGCAACCTCGTCATCGTCGGCTTCCACCTCGTCGTCGCCGGCCAGTGCTTCGCCAACGATGCCGCCTCCTTCGCAGCCGCGGGTCCCGGCGTCGAGTGTCGCCCGCAGAACCCCCCTCCCCAAGCCTCCGCGCATCACTACTCAACTAATCCCCGCCTGGATGTCACAAGCGACGGGGACACGGCCGGCCAACGATACCTTCGCAGTTCGTCAACCTTCCGCTCGCCGCGCCCCAGTGGACCTCACCACTGTCCAACGCTTCACTTTGGTGTATTGGGATGCGGTACGTCAACTTTTATCAAGCTTTATATGTATTCTGATCCATCTTCCGTAGGACGGCAAGTCGCCACTCATTCTCGGTGTCACCGAGTGCCCGTCATGGCCAGAATTCAGGCTGTCCGAGTCGACGCGAACGCTGGATCTTTTGGGCAGCAACTTTACTGCTGTCGAATTCTACAACATTCGCTTCTGCCTGTGGACGCGTGTCGACCTCGCCTACACCCATATTCTCACCTCGGACACCTACCTCCTACTCCGCCGCATCGGTGTCTCGGGCCTTGACGAGGACCGCCTCATCGACCACTTCGTAAACCTCCCCGGACCGCAGCACATTCGGTACAACGTCGCAGCGGAGCGGGCGGCCGTGCGCACGAAGATCAAGGCTCGCCAGACGCGGGCGGCCGACAACGACGATGATGTAGAGATCGTCAAGGTCGGTGGCATCAAGATCGAGCCGGTCGACCAGCCGCGGCGGGCTCCCATCGCCGACGTCGTCGAGGTCGTGGACCGTCCCCCACCCCGCATGGATCGACCCCTGCTCCGCATCGTCACCGGTGGCGCCGGCGCCGCGTCAAACCCCATCTGTCTGGACGATGACGCTACCCTCTTCATCTACCGCTTCCCCATCCTCTTCCCTCTTCTCCGCATTCCCGAGTCTATCGCCCTCGACGACCCCGCCTGCATCCCCGTTTCTGTGGGATAATCCGCAGTCATCGTCGACAACCTCTACCACGTCGGCAATGTCGAGCAGATGGCCTGCCGGGATATACGCCGTCGATATGGCGCAAGGCTTCCTGCGCATGGAGGCCGCCGACATGCAGCACATCCCGCTGGCCGACCGCTTCCAGCGGGTTTTCCAAACGAGCGCCCCCTTCGTACAGCGCACATATACGGACGCGCGGCTGCGGTGGACCCGGGGTTCGGAGAGCTTGAGGACGGCAGCGTTGGACGCGGGACGCACAAAGGCAGGTCTGTGGAGTGCGTATGCGGCGCAGGTCCCACTGAAGAAATAATACATACTATACTTTTTTATCAATACTCTCCTCCTCATTAGATATTCTATTGTCGTTATTGATTTGTAGTACGTTCCTTATAGTTCCTTATAGTGCTTGTAGTATGTTTCAAAGAATACATTTATATTGTACTTGACTGCTATACATTGTGTGTACGAGGAGGAGCCCGTCTTGGCTCGTGTCCGTCATGGGCCAACTTTGCGACAACAATCTCGTTGCGCAAGCGAATCATCTCGTCGAGGAAGAAATTGTACTTGACGGGGAGCATTTCCCGGCACATCGAGTGGTATCCTCCGAGCCAGACGTTCGTCTGCTCCGCGACCGAAGTATTGAAGAACCATTTACCGTCTTCCCCAAGGAGTTCTGGGTAGTCGGCGGGGTTACAATGGTCTTGGCAGAACTGGTGCGTGATAGCGTGCTTGAGGAACTGGAGGACTTGGGGGAGTGATAGCTTGCTGAGTATAGGATGCGTCTGGAGCGCCGCGAAGACAGGCATGAAGTTCAATAGGAGCGTGGTAAACGTGACTATTACAAAGTCCGATCACTACCGGAAAGTTCCGCCGCCTCTGCCGCCGCCTCTGCCGCCGCCGATTGATGCCGCCGATTCCAATTCCCAAATGCTCTCGATGGATTAAACCGGTTTAAACCATCAGGTTCAAACCAGCTTAAACTGCTGCTTGAATCGGTTGGATCCTCTACTAATCCATGGTTCAAACTGGTTCAAACTACAGGTTTGAACCATTCTTTACTCAGAACCCTATAGGTAGGTTTGAACCATGGTTTGAACCGAACCTAAGGTTGGCAACCTTTTGGTTTGAACTTGAACCGCCCTGTTGCTGCTGCCGGAACTAGAAGGAGAAGAAACGTGCCATTGCTGTTGCTCTCGCAGAATTTTGTTACTCGGGATCATCCCGGACAGCACAACTGTCGGTGGACCCGCGGCACCGGAAGTGCTGTAGGCGGAGAAAGGTGTCAGGTCGGGAACGTTTGAAATGGGAACTTTAAGGTAATTAGTGGGCAGCGTAAGTATAGATCGGTATGACTCACGTTCTAGAGACTCAGACTGACGCCGTCTCCTGCGGCAAAAGAAGATGGCGAATGCAACCAGGGCCAAAACACCGACAATTGGTCCAACTATGGCCTCAACCGGCATCTCTTTATGCGACGAGGCCGAGGAACTAGTAAGGCTCACAAAGTCTGGCGCGTTCGGAGTGACGAGAAAATAATCGGCCTACTGGCTGATCATTCTCAGCGGTAACAACCAAAGGGTAGTTGCCCGGCGAAAGAGTCACGGAATTGCGAAGAAACAAATGAAAATTGCGATAGTAAGTGAGTCTCATGTGTAGGTCAAAACAACCGTTGATGTCCAACCCAGGTGGGGGTGGCAGCCCAGCTACCCTCCGGCGATTTCTCACCTGATGACCTCGGATATCGGACCTTCTGGGACTTTCTTGTCGCCAAGGGGCAAGTGTATCAGCCACTAAGCCCTGATCTATTCGTACGCTCCTTCGCTAAATGAAACTCTCAACGGGGAGATATTCTGATTCTCACAACTTAATGGAGATGTTCGTGACAGTAGACGCCACGCTGCGATGGAGTAGACCAATCTCTGCGGTAAGGGGTGAGAGGAAAACGCAGAACCGTAACACTGAGACAGGCCGCCGCTTCGCTCCGGTAAGTGAGGGAGGGGACGCAAAAATAGAATTTCCAAACAACTTGATGACATTCAATCACTAGAAGTACGGGGAATTGGAGGAAGGTAAGGAAGTCTTCCGAGCCGAACGGTCACCATCAGTCCCTTGAAATGAACTTGTAGCGAGAAGTAGTAAAATGGCCCGGGCTCCCGTGGGACTGGAGAAATTTTCTGTCGCAATTCTCGGTATCTTGCCATTGCTGCAGTAGAAGTAAAATCCGGGTGAACGAAGGGTGAAGCGGCAAAATGAAATGAGGTGAGATCCGTAGAAACACGAATATGCCGTCGCAGATTGCAGGCGAGAACATGTCAAGAGGGGCGCTGGGAAACCCGGATGATCTTTGAGGCAAATGGAATGAAAGTAAGTACGAGCTCTTCTCTGTTGAAGTGTCTATCTGTCTACGAGAGATCAGATGTATTTTGGATGTGGGTCGCGTTCTTTGTTGCTTCCAATACTATATCTTGAAAATGCGTGGAGATTCGTCGTGACTCGTAATTGGCTTTGTTTGAAGGTGTGCAGCACTTTCAAACATCCACCACTGCCAGAAGGACTGGCCAACTTCGCGATGGTTATCAACCATAAAGAGCAGGATTCCCCCCAGTTCCACCACCTGTCCGATTGCGTTTCCTCTAATAATTGTAACCAACTCTATAATTGGACCCAGCTTCTAAGAATTGTAGCCAGTATGATATAAAGACGGACGGACAATTTCGGGTAATGCACAGTCATACCGATTATTACTCCGTCGCGTTGCCCACGTTCAGAATTCTTTGTGTCCCCCGGGTTCACGTTACAATCATAGTCTCCCGCTCTCCATACATAATGTTACATAATGATTGCGATGGAATCCCAAAGCGCGGATAAAATTAAGCAGCCTGGACCCACTGCGCCGTGTGAGAGTACATTATATGTACCCAAGTAAGTAGATTCCTCTTGTTGTGACAGTCTTCCAACACTAGTGATAGATCCAAAATAGGTGCTGTGTTTCAAGACACGATACCACAAAAGAGATGCCCGACCTAGGCTTGTCTTAAAGAACGGTTAATGCGGAGGCGGATAAACCCCGCTATGCACCGGCGGTGATCAGCTAAATGCCGCGCTGAAACAGTGAAACATGATTCCGTGTGGGGCGGGAGAGAAGATTCCGTCGACACACGAACTCAATATAGAACGGGACCGGTATAGTACCCATCCGAACTCTGATTGATACCCGAACCGTCAGTGTTCAAAATGTCCAACATCGCGGAAACTGGTTATATTTGTGTATGCAGTCAGGTCAGAGCAGATGGCTGCGACATACGAGCTAAATACAAATCGACAGGCACCGCACCGGTGGTGTCGGCCGAACTCTGATTAAACTCTGATTGACACCCGAACCGTCGGTGTTCAAAAACAACCGCCAATAGGTTTTGGGCCGTCCTCGTCACCACGGGAACACCCCAGGAAGAACCACTGCCGTTTTAAATCAGCGGGCAAATGTAGCACACCCCTAATTTCGTTTTTACACAAAAATGAAAGTGACCATGTCTGCAGCATGTCACAAACATCAGCTATATAAGCTAAAGAAAGAAACCCCGCCCACAACGGCTCTTCTTCCCGACTCACTAATGAACGCTGCGAAGAACAAATGAAAATTGCGATAGTAAGTGAGTCTCATGTGTAGGTCAAAACAACCGTTGATGTCCAACCTAGGTAGGGGTGGCAGCCCAGCTACCCTCTGGCGATTTCTCCTCCGATGACCTCGGATATCGGACCTTCTGGGACTTTCTTGTCGCCAAGGGGCAAGCGTATCAGCCACTAAGCCCTGATCTATTCATCTCCAGCGAGTACGCCTGAAACTTCCTCGATTTTCCTGCCAGCTCACAACATCTCAGGTTCAGAGCACTGCAGGAGAGATTAAAATTGCCTGCAAAAGGTGCATTTTTAAAAAACCACGATGGCATGGATTCGATCGCCTTCGGAATAAGCATGAAGGACGCACGAATCATGCCGTTCACGGCCCGACGCTTGATGGAATTGTCGTTCGAAGCTTTGGCGGACTCGGGCGTCGATTACCGCCGCCAAAAAGTGGGGTGTTTTGTGACAGGCTCAAGCAGCTTCGAGGTTTCGGTGAGAAAAATTTGAGCACCCTGATGGAAAACACAATAATGCATTAAATTAGGGAGCCGTCAGCACGGATGGCAGTTTTGCGTCTATTCCCAGTGCACTTGCGAATCGAATATCATACATGCTGGATATCACTGGCCCTTCAGTTCAACTCGACACGGCATGCAGCTCTTCTCTCACAGGACTTCATCTAGCAATACAAGCGGTCGAAGCAGGTGATTGCCACACAGCTTTGGTGGGGGCGGCTCAGATTAATCGAGAGTAAGGCCAACTTTGCATAACTTGTAATGCAGACTAAACATGCTTTCTAAGGCTTGCGGAGTGGAAGAATTATTCGCTTAGTAGTGTCCTGAGCTCAGACGGAATAACGAAACCTTTCGATGCCGATGCTGATGGGTGGGCCACTTTATTGTTACTTTCATCTGAGGAACCTCAAACTATGCAATAGTTTTGGACGGGGAGAAGGCGCCGCAGTTGTGATCATAAAATCCTTGAACCATGCCCTCCGGGACAATGACCACATTTATTCCGTTGTGAGTTCAACTTGACCGTGAACAAACTCAACTTTTTTATCGGTGTCCACAGATTTTGGGTTCTTGCATCAATTCCACTGGATATCTGATGCCTCTGCATGTGCCGAGTGCGGTAGCTCAGAAAGAATGTATTCACGGGGCCTACGCCCGGGCTGGGAAGAACACAAGCGATGCCGACTTTGCCGAGTTACACATCACAGGTATTTCATGTCACATCACGCCTACTTATACCGAGCCAACGTTCATCGCAGGAACTTCGGTTGGCGACCGGATTGAAGCTACAGCTGTGGGCGAAGTCTTTACTCAAAATCTCGATGTTGGAACTGTCAAAGGAAACATTGGGTTAGACATCGTTCACTTTTCGCTCCCCATTCACTCATGAGTCGCTGGCAGTCATCTGGAGGCAGCTGCCTTTCTTGTATCTCTCTTGAAGGCCTGCCTCATCCTAGAGAATAAATTCATACCGCCAACCGTTAATTTATCAGTCCTCTCCCCCACGATCCAATGGAATCGACATCGACTCGGCGTGCCAACAGAATTGAAGCCACTGGGATGTCATTCGGACTCTGGCCGATCCCTCATCTCTCTCTCGGGCGCCGGCATCGGGGGGTCTACTGGGCATGTCGTTATTGAGTCTCCTCCCTCTAGAGATCACCAACATGCTCTGCCGCCTGACAGTGTTGCCGTCACATTCGTGGTAGGCGGGCTGTCGCCCAAGGCTGTCATCCAGATCTCTCGAAGGATCTGCGAAGACCCCCCGTCCACCATTGAAACCTTGCGCGCCTGTGCAGTTACAATGTCTCGCCGCGCAAGGCAGCTGCCGTGGAGAACATATTTTACCCTTGGATTCTCTGCACCCTTCGAGATTGCTGCAGCAACGCTCGTTCCGACATCCCCGCCTCCAATCGCCTTCATATTCAGCGGCCAGGGACCCCAAAACTTGGACATGGGTCGTGAATTATTCTCCGTCTTCCCGGTATTCAGATCAACGATTCTTGAATTGGATGAAGTCTACAAACGGCTAATCGGCGAATCGTTACTGGAATCAACCGGTCTCTTCGTCACCCCAGCCTCACCTCCACCACTATTTCTCTCTCCCTCAGCATGGCCTGTAACTATAACCGTGGCGGCGATTGCGATGCTTCAGATGGCGCTATTCGATTTGACGGTTTCCGGCGGAGTCATGCCAAGTTCATTCGCTGGACACTCTGCCGGAGAGACGGCCATACTCTACGCATCTGGTGCTGGTTCGAAGGCGATGGCGCTGGAAATAGCGATCGCTCGTGGCCAAGCTATGGCAGTTGCAGAGAGCATCGATGCCGGGATGGCTTCGCTAGCCTGCAGCGCTGATGTCGCAATGGAGATTATCTCGGAGATCTCTGGCAATATTGAAATTTCCTGCTTCAATTCACCAGAATCCATCGCCATTTCCGGCTCTGCCGATCTCCTTGCACAAGCGATTTCCCTAGCTCAGGCTCGAGGAATATTTGCGCAGAGAATCAGAACCATGGTCCCTGGACACTCCTCGTACATGGACAAGATCAAAACAGATTACATGACGCGGATGACCGACATATTCACTCGATATCCCGGACAGCACATCCCCAATGTGCCTGTATTCTCAACGTGCACCGGACAGGCACTCGTGGACGAGTTTTCTCCGTCGTACTTCTGGGACAACTGCCGAAATCCTGTGTTATTTAGCGCTGCAATCTCGAACTTACTCGACTTCCACGGTGACACTTCCTCCAATCCAGTCTTCCTTGAGGTGTCCTGTCATCCGGTTCTCTCTTCTTCGATATATCCGCACAATGTTCCCAAGAAATCGGTGTTATGCCCGATGCGTCGTTCCACGAGTGGGGAAGAAAGGCCTTGTGATGAAGCAACACTGTTCACGGAGACGCTGGCTCGAATAACGCTTCTCGGATACAACTCGTGCGATTTCAGCGGCCTCTATGGCCCTTCAGATTATAGGCAACCGCTCATGGATCACCCTTGGGTTTACCGCCCGATCCTGTCGCCCCTAGTCCACTTCTCCGACGTTCAGCGCACACGCACGGTGAACGGATCGCTCTCCACCAACCTTTCCATAAATGAGCATACTCATCCGCTCCTGGCTCAACATGTTATTGACGGTCGGTTCGTTGGCCCCCACCTGTCAGTATATATTGAGTATTTTGCAGGAGAACCTATTTTACCGGCTACAGGATTCATTGAGATCGTACGTGTATGAATCCCGCTATAAAGTTGTATTTTATGACTTGTTCGAAGCTTTTGGAAGCTGGCGCAAACGTCCTCTGGGATGTTGAGTTCATGTCTTTTTTTTCCTTGTCAGCGAGACATTCTGCGCAGATGATCCTTGAGCGCTCGGGATGTGAGTGGTCTCTAATATCCATCAATCCCCACCAAGGTGGATCGGTATGTGTAAGAGCATAGCAGCACCACCCCCGCTAAATGTTTACCACAGCTTGCGAAGGAGCATGCTCGGGGGCTCATGGATAGCTGCATGCCGATGCAATTACCGGAACCGTTGGTCCTTCAATCAGTCCTGGGACCGCCTCCCGAAGTTGGAAATGAAAGGTAAGCACACGTTTAACATTCAATCTCGTGCATTTTCAGCTCTATCCAGGTTTCTATGAATCTCTGCACCCATTCGCCGCGTTTGGCCCCGCATATCGGCGGGTGGTACGATGCCATGGTAATACTTCCGAGGTTATCGCTCAGATTCGGGGCCCATCACCAGATGAACTGTGAGCGGCGGACATTATCTCTCAATCTGTCCATCTCACTCTCCTGCGCAGGGCAACCCAATACCGGTTAAATCCTGTATCACTAGATGCGTGCTTGCATATAATGCTCCACCCTGCCATATCGAAACGCTATGGTGCAGAATCTATGTATCTACCATTCAGCCTCGGTCGTTTCACCCACCACAATCGTGGTTCAGTTACCAGGGATTGGTTCTCGCATATACGACGCCGAGGCTGGTCCCCAGGTTTGCTCTCAATAAGGGATTGTGTTGCTAGCTAACTAGTATCAGATACCAAATCATACGACATCGTTATAACGGATGGATGCGGAGCTGTGATCTGCGAATTCCACGATCTGCTGGTCCGGCGGCTTTCCATTCACCCTCCAGTCATTCGCCGCAGACTGGAGCTCATTTTTCAACCCGTCTCTCTCCGTACCACTGTCGTGAATTCTGGAGCTAGTTATTCTTACCGAGACCGTCAAAGTGACGAAGAAATTCTGTACGCGATTCTGGACTCCCTTGCGGCCCAGATGATTTCCAAATCATTCCAGCAAAATATCGTAGTGGGCGGTGATGTAAACTCTCCGATTACCTTGTATTTCTCTGGCTTACTCTAATTCGTAGGTTTCCCGACAGCGATACTTCGACTTCGCCAAGCGCGCGCTGCAGACAACAGTCGAAATATCCAATACTGATGCCAGCGAAATGCGCACCAAGTACCCTGCTCATTTTGAAGTTACAACGCGAATCGCCGAGGTCCATGAGAACATTTTCCAGTCGTCAAAGGTCTGTACCGGTGAAGCCTGAATTCAACTCTTCTCCGTATTTACCTCTGCATTCAGAAAGCTGTCGATGCCTTGTATTCCGACGACCTCATGTCTCGGTTTTATAGCCGCAATAGCCAGACGAGTACCGTATATCCAGAAGCCGTGCGATCCTTCTCCTCGATTCTCGATTCTCTTGAAGCCGGTGGGAAACATGCTATAAATATACTTGAAGTGGGTGCAGGTGGGCTTATATTTCCTCGTGTGAACAGGACGATACTCACGACGTTAGGGACCGGACTGTTGACCAAATATCTCGTTGAAGTACTCCAGCAGAAACCGCACTTGCTTGCGGAATACACTGTCACCGATGCATCATATGTAAGCAATCATTACCTTCCAGTCCTCAGTCCTTCACGACTGAGCTCTGGTGTTCCTTCTGAAGGCTTTGGTTGCTGAGCTCGCTCGCACAATTCCGCACCACAAAATCACCCCGAGGATTTACGATGTCACAAAGGATGCAAGTCGTCAAGGCTTCCGTTTGGAGTCATACGACGTAATTGTTGCGCTTCATGTTCTGCATGCCGTCCCAGACATTAGGTTTTGTCTTTCATCCCTCAAGAGCCTTCTTGTTCCTGGGGGATGCATTTTTGTCGTCGAGCTCGACGGAACATCCTGGGGTGAAAAAGTTGGGAACATGTGGTTTTGATTGTGTGTTTGGCTCCTTCTCCGAGTGGTTTGGTTTTGAAGATGGACGCACACACTGCACGATGACCCCTCAGGCGTGGATGAACATGCTACAAGATCTGGGGTGCGTCAATAGTCATGCGAGTGTCGATGGCGGGCACAGTTTCCTCTTCACTGCACAGAAACCCAATTTGTCCGAGCAATCGGTCATCCTCGACGACGTCCCTGGAATGAATCCTTTCCATGTTCTACAATACTCGTTCGGCAAAGAGATGGAGCTTCGCGCTCATCTTGGCAGCATGGCACAGAAGGATCACCTTCAGCTGAACGTGGTCGTGTTGGTGGGTCGAGATGCAGATTCCGCCATGGGTCTCTGCGCGACGCTCGCACGCGAGTTTCCGTTTTGGGCTATCCACTTGGCCATTTTCGAGTGCCCGATCCAGCTTTCCCAGCCTCTTCAACTCATGGCCCAACATGGTGATTTATTCGAGCAGGGGGAACATGTCGTTTACTTCCCGCGGGAAGGAAGTCCCTGTGTCTTGCGAGCGGTCCCTTCCCGCCCGCCTGTAACCATTGCTGACCAGCATCCACTAGTGCTGGGCGATTCAGATCACTTGGTCGTCAACGTCATTTCTTTCCAGGCGACAGCCGCTTCCGTTTATGGCTTCGTTGGTCGGGTTGCGGCCAGTCATCACCCAAGTTATACCCCGGGCGACATCGTTGTTGGGATTACCGACCAGAAAAAGACAAGCACCCTTGTCGTTCACCTCGGATGCATCGCCTCTTTGGACCTGAATCACCAGCCTCCCGACCCTGCAGACGTCTTGAAAGTGGCTGTAACTACACTGATTCGAGACTACCTTCCAAAACGACGTGGACCCATCCATTCTTGTATTCGAGTTCTGGTAGCCACTATGGACGAGTTCATGTCTGGCATTCTGACCGCGAATTTCGAAAACATACTGGTCCAGCGCGATTTCAAGGACGACGATCCATCCAGATGCGTGGATGTCCTGATCACTGATTCAGATACGAGTTCGCGCTACCCCCATCTCCGACATTGGGTCCCAAGATCTGGACGGTTCCTCCTCTGGGATAATATCTTGTGCGAGAACATCGCGGATCGTACCTGGGAGATAGCACATGCTTTGGAGCTTGGCCTATCGGAGCTTGTGGCGGCAAGCAGTCTCTGCTGCCACCCTCCCCACCAGGAAAAGTCTGTTCCCCCAAAAAACACATCGTATTCACCCTTGTTCCATCCCAACAAGAGCTACATTCTCCTCGGCGGCATCGGCGGGCTTGGAGTTGATCTGGCCGTTTGGATGTACCAGGTGTGTATATCTCGGATTCATCGTTGCTTCGAGCTTATTCCGAATCTCAGCATGGAGCGCAGCACATCATCCTTACATCTCGGAGGGGCATCGTCTCCTTGGACCCCGGGAAAGATGTTGAGGCCTTGACCAAAATTGCCTATCTCCAAAGCTGTGATCAGCTCGAACTGCAGCTTGTGAAATCAGACGCGACAGACGAGAGTGCCTTGTCGCTTCTAATAACTAGTCTACGGTTTCCCATCGGTGGTTGCTTCCAGTTGACCTTGGTGCTTTCTGACCAGTTCTTCCTCAATCAAAGCCAAGACACCTTCGCCGCTCCACATGATGCAAAGCTCAAAGTGTTTGAGAAATTTGCGGCTGCGGTCGATGTAAACTCTCTCGATTTCTACGTTGCTTTTTCGTCGCTCAGCGGGCTTCTCGGTTTGGCCGGACAAAGCAACTATGCAAGGTGGGTTTCAATTTGTTTATTGAGATGTTGGCCTGAACTTTGAGGTGATAGTGCGTGCACCGTGCTGGAAGGAGTCCTGGCGCGTTATCCACGCGCATTTTTCACTTGTTGTTCCCGCCATACGAGATGCAGGGTATTTGGTGTGTACCTCGAGGGATGCGATGACTATTTTCTGATTTGACCCAAAGGATCGAGCCGACTTTGGCCGTACTGAGACTGCAGACGATGGAATTTTCCTGGCATGTATGTCAGCTTCTGGTACGCACCTATCCATCTACTTTCCTCCTCTTCGTTCTCATCTCGTAGCAGACCTCTGGAACTGTCTCGAAGACGGACTGCGAAAAATCAGAGATGGTTCATCATTCTCGCGTTATATCCCCGATCTTGATTGGGATTTACTACACGCGCGATATCCGTTACCTCTTGCCTTCCACCACCTCTTGTCGTCACACCGACAGTCAACTCAGGTCAAGGTGAAGGATTCCAAGGGGGAAGAGAACATTTTACAGATTGTGTTATCCGTTCTGGAGGTAGAAAAGGAGGATTTCGATTTCGATCGCCCTCTTCTGTCCTATGGCCTGGATTCCCTCAGCGCCACAAGACTCTTTACAGCCCTGCAGCCGTTCGTCCAGGTGTCACAAGTTCAACTTCTGGCCGGAATATCGTGGTCGGAGTTGCACCACAGTTTGCAGCAGACGGAGGGTGGGGACCGGGGACCCGAAGTGGCCCTCGCCAACCATCGTGCTGCCCAGGGAATTGTCATGACGATGCTGGGGGTTGAGGAAGCCGATTTCGACAAAAACGTCTCCTTGGTGTCATATGGACTGGATTCCCTCAGTGCTTCAAAACTCACGACTGCACTTCGTCCATACCTCCCGGAACTAACACAACTGCAGCTCATGGGTCATGCGACATGGGCAGAAATTGTGGCCCCCAAGCCGGCAACGGTTGCGGTGCACCCTGCCATGGATCGCAGCATCTCAGCCCTACCTGCGCAGACTATTGTTGAGATCTGCGATGGTCCCGGAATACCTCTCATTGTCTTTCCCGGTGCCACTGGGCGTATAGAGCCGCTCCTCGCCCTTCGCGCTCATATATCGGGCGCTTTATACGGCGTACAGGTGACCGAATCCACTCCAATCACACCATTCATGGCCCAGGCCGCCTTTGTGGTGCAGAAAATCCGCGACAAGTGGCCGGACGGCCCTTATCGTCTAGGCGCTTTTTCTGGGGCGAGCGTCATCGCTGTTGCCGTCGCCAAGCTCCTGGAGGAGAGCGGACAAGAGATCATCCAGCTATCGTTCATTGACGGCTTTCCTTTGCTGTGGACCGAAGAAGAGACGGAACTGTTCCTGCGCACGCAAGAGCTACCCGCGTTGCTCAACAAGGCGGTCGTCTCTATCATCGACCTCCTCCGCCATGACCCGCTTTACGGCCCTGAGAGCGAGCAAGTTTCAAAGTGGGAGGCAGCCTTGGCGGGCACGCCCGAGGCAACCCAGACACACTTGGCAACGATCGAAGCCACGCGACGCCTCACACCTCCGCTTATACAGTTCCTCCTCGACTTCTACGGACCAGAACCGGTGCGGTCTCACAGCGATTTTGCTGGTCCGTTCAGTCGCTGGGTATCGTCGCTCAAGGCGCCATTCAGCGTGTTCATCGCTGAGTTTGGGATGATAGCCACGTTGCCCGATGCTGCGCGTGAGACCTGGGCGGATCTGGGTGCACATCGTTGTCCCAGCCAGAAGGAGGTGAAACAACATTTCATCACGGGCGTTGGGCATTATGGGATTCTTGGGGCCAAGGACACCGCCGCTTTGCTTCAACATTTTTGATACTATTTCGTTTGTTAGTGGTAGTTAGTAACGGTTCCTTAGTGTGGCTGGCGTTGAAGATACTACATGTTCATGGGCCAGACACCAGTCGAGCGGGTCTCCTCGAAGAATTGCCGAGGCGCCTTGTCCGCCGTCGGATTAGTTCCGTTGAATCTGAGTAAATCTGCGAGTACGCACCTTTTAGGAACCTTTGCCGAAATAAAACCTCGCAGCGCGACTCGAGAGGGGGAGGATGGGGGAAAAGGAAGAGAGAGGACGGTGAGTCATTAACCTAAGAGGTGATCACCGGCAAATGCCGAAGCACAGCCTCAGGAGGGAGGGAGGGTCGAAATCGCGTTATTTCACTTTTCGGACTATTCCAAATGCTTCAAAAACACGTTTTAGATGATTCCCGAAAAAAAGTCGGAAAAAAATCAATATAAGTATTTTCATATTTGCCGCCGGCTTGATTGCTGGAGATCCCAATCACAGCCAATCAAGGCCAATTTTTTGCCGTAGTTCCAGATCTTCCACTCACTAGAAGGTCTGCACGCGTCTCTCGGAGGCGAACTGTCATTTTGTCCGACAAAGAAGATGAAGAGGAGGGTTGTTCCATTTCAGGTTGCACAATCACCGGCAGCGAACCAATGGTGACATGTCTGGGGCCGGCTTGCAGTACTCAGGTAAAGACTTTCAACCTATCCATTCCTTGAAAAATGCTGAATCTCCTCCCTTGCAGATTTACCTTTGTTGTGTTGGGCTCAAGCTGACAGACCTCACCACCGTTGAGTGGTTTTGCAACGGAAACTGCCGTGAAGATGCCGGTGGAAGAGTCAGAAAGAGGCGAAGGATCGCTGGGTAGCCTATCAGAAAGAACTCTCGAGACAATTGATGATGCAGCACATATAGCGACCGAAACGTGTAGTTGAAACCGAAAATTGCCGGATTTAGGAGGTGGCTGTGCTCGGCTAAGAGGGAGGAAGGGTCTAGAGGGCCTTAGTTCACTTTTCCGACCTTGTGACCGAAATTTTATGGACGATCACCTCTTGCATTAACCGTTCTTTAACGAAATGGCTCCTCGGCTGTGCCATTTCTCCATATGTCACTCCTTTCGTCTTCATCTGCTCGCACTCTGTTTTTAACCTGATCCATGCTCGAATACCTGCGCTGGTCCACACTGCCTCTTCGTTTTGTATTGACCGTTCTTTGGGGAAATCCTCGGCGATTCTTTGCATCTTCTCAAACCCTTTCGTCTTTCTCTGGTGCTTTTCCGTGGCCATCTCCATTAATTCGCATTTTCCTGTGCATTCCTCTTCTCCATATACTTATCCGCTGGTCCAACTTCGCCGCAGCATGCACAGCATGGAATTCACCCAGCTGACTATCCCACAGTACATTTTTGAATCTTTTGACAGGTCACACAGTTTGTTGCAGCAGATAGCTGTAAAATTCAACCCAAATTTGGACGGTCAAGATGGAAAGGCGAGCCTCGTGAGTCCACAGCTCTTGAAAAATTACCTTATTTGTGCCTGGAAAACTCACCGCATGACAAGCCGGTGCCTGTTGTGGCCACAGCGCAGTTTATTATATAAATGAACCGGATTAGCCTCCCCTTCTCGCCCTCCTTCCCCTCGCAACTCTTCTACCACTCATCGGCCACCGGTCGCTTTTCTGCAAATTGCTTTATCAATGTTGACTCACTTTACTCTCAATATTCCCTCAATCTGAACCCAAGTACTGCTTCTGCTGGGGCGAGTCAATGCTTCAAGTTTGATCAATATACCTCTGAACAAGGATTTGCTTGGCTCACTTGAACAAAATCTATGGCTTTTGCGGGGGACCTCTTTAGTTCAATTCCTTCAAATGCCCTCAGTTCTCATCCCGGCCAGCCCCTCAAAATGTTTGCCTCATCTCCATGGCAAGAAAAATAACCTATTCTGGCTCTATGCTCTCACCACGTGCTATCCTCTCATTGTCAACAGCGCCCCGAAGAGATTTTTATATTCCTTGGTTGTTTTTGACTTCTCCCGGTACACAACATATGCTCGTCTTCTCACAGCTGTTCATACTGATCTGTTCTTGGCTCAAAGTGGTCAACATTTGGATCAAATCTTTTGATGTAAGCCCGATGTCTTTGTTGTGTTGGTGGACACTCAGCCGACCTTTCAAGCTCTACGTGCGAAGACTTCCTCAGATGTTGGCATACTTTCGAAAGCACCGAGACTCAATTCCGTGTTGAGCGCACCTCGGCATGGTATCTGGTGGGTGGCATTTGAAGCGCAGGTGGGTCTTATTCATTTTCCTTCCTTTGGCACACATTTTATCTTCCCCACGCCTGGTTTACTACCCCACTCACTTGTCAATTAGAGCCTGTCTTATCTGCTTCACACATTAGCATCATCCATCTTTCCTCCTCGAATTTACTGGCACATTATGTGACTTCTGAAAACTACCAGACTCAACTGGAGCCATCCAGATCTTTGCCCTGGCATTATCCCATATGCAAATTTACGACTTTTTGTTGGACTACAGTACCTCTATGAATTGATTGATTTCCAACATTTTTGTGGAGAACATATCTCACAACATCTAACTGTGGGTTATCTGGTAATGGTTCTCATGTTGTGTACCACGACACAAGATATCGACTTCCGGTGTCCGGAGCGAAGCAGAGGAATATCTTGTCCTATACTTGAAAAGACAATTGACAGATTATCATGTGGAGCACGTGATAAAGTCACGCACATTGGACGTGTTTGTCCCACGGCTCGGGGTGGCCATGCCCGAGAGCAGGGAGCAGAGCGACCGAAACGAGGGGTGCAGCCAATGAATAAAGCCTCAAATCTGTATCCGCCGTGTGTGTGGATGAGGCCCCGTGGCGAAGACATGGTGAACGATGTGCTCCACCGCACATTTTGCGCATTTCAGGGATGGCCGGATTACAGTATAGGCTTATTTCTAAGGACTGGTATACGGTCTTGGTATAGCCAGATGGGTTGTAATCACAGAGTAATGGGTACAAGGGGTAGGGCACTACCCTGCAGACTGACAGTGCTCGCCTTGAAAACTGTAGAGGAATGTGTAGCCCACAAACCTCTTTAGAGACTACTTCTGGTCTTATTCCCATACAATGGAATAGGCTGGACATACTGATGACAAGGGCATGCGGGAATAGTCTTATTTCTGCACCAATAGGCCGTGCACCTTCCATGTGATAGACATTAAGGCCCGGGGATATACATTCCAGTGAAGTTCCAGGACTAGTGAAGGTCGGCTAAGGAGACCTGATGGGATTGTTTCTATTCCGAGCAGACGGAGTTGGGGAAATAAGATCCCTTTCTGGGACGAGTCTCACTAGGGGTATCTACGAGGAGCTGGAGACCAGTGGAACATTACCCAATGGTCAGCGAGGACAGGGGAAGACCAGGCACAACGGGAAATAGGATGAATGACTCGGTATCAGTCAGCCAAGAGACCGAGGGTTTCAAACCCCCAGGCTGACCAACACTACTTGAACGGACATCACAATTGTCCTGTATGCTGGCCAATGGCAATACGCTCGCGGGAGCCCTTCCGACGGATAAACGGCTGTGGAAGGGGAACTCGGGCAATTTTACTAATTTCTATTTCTTTCTTGGACTTGCATATGATTTAGGGGTTTGTATAAGTAGTCAGGACATTATCTCAAGTAGGGTACAGAATCACCCCTGTATTAGTAAGCTGAACACTTGCAATTGGGCTATTTCTGGGGTTGGCTCAGTGTGTATTGTCGTTGGACTTTAACATCAGGAAACCTTAAGTTGGAATAAGGAATAGGGTATTGGAAACATCTTGGACGTGATTGAGGCTATCTAGTATCTGGGAATCGAATTGTGTTTTGGCATCAGCTACTGTCATCAGCTATCATCATCAGCACTTGAGAAATAAGCTACAGGGTTTCTATCGTCTGGAATTGTTATATCGTCGACCTATCTGAGGTCTCTTGCACGTCGTTGGACGACACCACCACCACCACCACTCTCAACACTTGCTGTCTCATAAGCTGCGAAGCTTTAAACTATCTTATTTCCACCGCTCAATTATCGCTCAGGCCAATTCCTGGTGATATCTTGTAGTGAAGGTTCATCTTCCTAAGGGAAACACATACCTTCCCTTCAACCTTGTTAGGACCTGTAAAGGGACTACCACTCGTCTGAATCTTGGCTCTTGCGCTCGCTGATCGGCCTATTTTCGATCCTCGTCTTATTTCCGTAGGCCTCACCGCTTATTCCGGAAGGACTTGGGTTGTGTTTGGGTGATAAGTGTGTTGTTTGGGTTTAGTTCGGAGCACATCGTTCATCATTCCAGACAATTCAACGGGTTGAATATACTTGTGACAAACGATCAACCAACCATCAAACAATCACGCCATCTCACACGTGTTGTCGGAGTTTGGAATGGACTTGTTCCTACAAGCACTTCAGTAATATGCCCTGACCGCCAAAGGCAGTCTGATCTGCCAGATGGCAGCAGGTGCATCTCATCCATCTGCTGTTGTCCGGTGGATGGGGGTTCTCATCCAGTGTGGTAGGGTCGGAGGGCTGCCTTGTGGAAATCCCCTTTTATTGTGTATCCAGTCTCACTTTACATTTACCCCTATCTACTTTACATCATCTATTTGTATCGTAAATATTGCCAGATCATCAAATCTTACACTTGTACCACCATCTACGCGGCCAGTGCAGGGCAAATGCCCAGAGGTAGCAGCATTGCACCTCACCCCTTCCACTTTGGAATGCCGCCAGTGGGCTCTTAGCCACCAAAATCCCCGTTCTGTCTCATCTCGCACTCGTACTTGTTTAACATCACTTTTCCATCCTATTGACAACCTCTTTTTCGCCTGTTTTCGCACCCTACGCTTCGACACCACAATTCCTTTTTCTATATTCAACTCTACTTTACGGCTACTGGATCATCGACTCGTTTAAAGAGCCTACCAGCCAGGACTTTGACTCCGCCACACCGGCGTCCTCCAGCAGCATCCACCGGTCTCAAGAAGGTCTGCCGGACTCCACCAGATCATCACACATAATTTAAGTTTCCCTTACCAGTGGTATTCACCACATATATCCAGCAGCAGCCGGTAGATGTAGGCTGATTCCACCATTGTCATGGCCAAATCTGGTGGACGATGGCGGAATTTGTGTCAGCAACGGCCTCTGGGTCGGCTAAACAGCGAGTAACCCATCGAGAACCCCAACCAGGATAAACCCGATAGACGCTAATAGCTCATGTGTTCCCCGAGCAGTAGGACCAGTCATACGGCGTCCTCCCTAGGAGGCCGTATGTCATAGGTTGGGATGCGAGGTGGAACCCGGAACGAGTCGAAGAGGGTGTGATATCCACTCAGGTATACAACCTGGGGCGTGGACACAACCCGTAGTACGATGTGAGGGAAGCGGGGCAGGGTGGAGACAATGCCAATGTCAAGCCAAGGTAGAAGCCTGAGATTAGACGAGGTAGAATCTACTGTACATGGAGATTCTACTGTGCTTATATAGGCTTCTAATGAATTAAAGCGATCGCGGTCAATCACGATCAGTTCCTGCATCGTAGCATTAAGGAGCATTAATGCTGATGCCCCTGGACTCCTCTGTGTTGGTTTCTGTGGCATCGGTGGACCTAGGAGACCCGATGTTCGGGTTTCCTAGTCCTAAGTGTCATCGTATCCAGTGGTTCAAACCCCAATCGGGTTTGCAACCACTCCTGTACTTTCGTGTACGCTTCTATGTCAGCCCTTGGTGCATCCGGGGACTAGGATCCACCTGTACGGGTTCCTAGTCCCTAACGTCTTCTGTATCCCGTGGCGCAGACTCCCCGAGTCTGCGGCTTTAGAATCCGAGGCCGGGTTTCAACCGTGAGAAGGTCACGTGGTGGCGTCATGAGAGTCCCGTAGAGTCCCGTGCCGCTAAGACGCGTCTGTATCCATACGGACACGTCGCGCGAAAAAGTAGAACCCGGGTGATTCATGACAATTTGTTACAAATCCACTGGCATCTGCCAGTGTTTCTGCTATCATCCACCCAAAGTGGTGATTTTACTGCACAGTTCTCCCAGCTCTCTTGCATCTGTGCTTCCAATGACGCAAATACATTCATAGGAAACATTGTTGAAAACCCATTCACCTCATAGTCTTGGGTGTACTTTGAATCACCATATCACAAAAACAGATGGGAAGGGGGATCAAATTTATTTATTTGAGCTCCTATGGAAACCAGTGGAAACCAGTGGATACATGTACAAAGTTTTGGGCATCCACCGACTGCCAGCGACCTCTGCACGTGGATGCTGGAGTATGGTGGATGCAGGATAGGAGTTGAACAGAGATCCCCGGATGCCACAATCTTTCTGATATCTTATCACAGTATCTGTCGGCAACCATCAGAAGATATCGACAGATAGTGTCAGGCGCTGTCTGCTGCCGTCTGTCGGAGTCTGCCGCCGTCTGTTGACAATCTGGGCATATAACTCAAGCACTTGGATTCTGGAAAGGCATTCTTTGGGATTACGGCTATCATATGCTACTGATCTGACAGTGATCTCCGACGGAGTGCTACTGATCCTCAGCTGAATGGCTACCAGCACTACCAAGAGCTACCGGTCTCTGGCGGATGGCTACCGATGCTACCACTTACTTGTAGCTTTGGCCTGCAGCTACCGAACAAAATGATGTTTCCTGATAGGCCTGCTGATCGTCAGGATGTAGACAGTAGGATGCCGAGGATGGGTTGTGCTGAGCTAAATATATGTAGATAGAGAGAAAACAATTGTATTTGCCCCAACTTGGATAGCGGGAGCTCCATCTGGGGCACAGGGGTGCTGGGAAATATTGACACAGATCGCTGTTTGGTAGACGAGTACATGATGGGGATGGCATGGCACAATGCTGACTCGGAGTGTGTTCCTGGTCAACAGTTGCAGCAGCTGTGATTAAATTTTGCCACGAAATTGTACATCATCAAAATTAATTTTCCCCACATATTGCTATGAAGACCACCTGATTTAATTTTCTTCTCTTTGCATAATATGGCAGCAGCTGTCCCCTGTCAAGAAATAATCTTCTCAGTAGTTAAGATTTAATCTAGAATTTGTCGCAGGACCAGAGATAAGATTAATTTCACATATAAGATTTAATTTTACATCAAGACTAGCAGTGTGCCTGTGCTTCGCTACAGAATTTTGGAATTTCTCCCTTGATTGAGACAGCCTTGTTTTTCCCAGGGACTGGCTTATACTTGGACCAGTGCTGTGTGTTGGGGAAAAGGCATCGCACTGGGAAGACATTCTTGGGGTTCTTATTCGCAGAGAGGTACTGCTCCATGTGAACTTTGAAGGTAGAATTGTTGGTGTTGATGTTGGTTGGAAGTCCAGAAACATAGACAAAGGCATGGTGGCACGTCCCAAAGTTCTTGGGGGATCCCAAGGACACCAACTAATTTTGACGCATTAGAATCAAAGTGTTTCAAAGAAACTGAGAAAACATACTGTACTATTTTGATCAATTCAAACCGGCCCGTGACCTGTGACCTGTGACCGTGGGATACGAAATTTAGATTTCATAGTTCGGTCGGGGCGAGCATGACACTTTTTTTTTTTCGTAAATCAGTCGCAAATTCAAGCCCTCACATATGCCTAATTTTTTTTCTAGCTGCCACCAGGCACACTTAGAATGGATTAAAGCAATACTTGATCAGAAACAAAGCCAAAATAGGACTGGATGTCTGTCAAGTGACAAGAACTGTGGTCAACGCAGAGTCGTGAGAGGGAGAGGAAAGGCAGAAGAACCCGATCAGCGGTTTACTTCCGCTCACATCAAAATTGATAGTTGGTGCGAATGCTGTGGCGTCGCTGGCTAACTGCACATGCGTGGGGGCGAAAATTCGGTTTTTTTGAGCCCTTTTCCACCATTTCTGTGACTTGTTTGAGGGTTTCGTATATGCCCCCGGTGACCTGTGACATGCACGAAAAAATTCGTAAATTTTGGGCCCTGTGACGCGTGACATACAAAATGATCGAAATAGTACAGTACCCAGACTATATCCCCAAAGATGTGGTAGTTGAGAGGAGTGAGTTCCTGGGAGTAGACCTCGATGGTGGCCGAGGTTCAGGTGGGCTGAAAGATAATACTTGTTAACAATGGATGACTTTGAGCACACCAAGATACTCACCTCAAGAATGATGCTATACGCCAACATCCACAAACTCGGTATTCTCAGTGTTGAAATAACGGACCAACATGATCAGGATGGGCTCAGAAGACCCAAGGTAGATCTGCACATCAAAGACGATGAACTTGGACTTGGGAATGAGTCTGGGGTTCTTGAGGACAGCAATGGCAGTGAGAGAGGCAGCAGACAACATGGTGGGTGATTATTGTTGACTTCATTAGGTGGTTGAGGGCTGCATTTATAGGGCAAGGGTTATGGTAGACATCATTGGAGATAGATGGAGAGGGGTGGAGACATGTAGTTTGTGTGTAGTTCACATAGTTCACTAAACCAGAGGAAATACCTCTTAAGTGCAGGTGTGATAAAATTGGGTCATGTTACTGCTTCGTGTTTGAAGAGATCACCTTACCGTGAAGTGGAGTGGTTAAGTTATGATGCATGAGTGGGGAGGCTCGTCATGGATTATTTCATGAACTCCACAGTGTTGGTACAATACTATCCCCCCCCACCGTCTTGGACAAACCTAGAACTCGGACAAACCAACATTTCTCCTCCAATACTGGACCATATCTTGAGTTTTTTGGCTTAAATTAAACGTTAGGAGGTTCCCTAGAGATATAGAACAAAAGAGCCTTGCGATCTTTTTCCTGAGGATATATATCATGGCGAAGAGTTGACGACTCTTGTGATTTTCGCTCATTTTGCGTATTTTAAGGCTCTGCACCATCCTCTTAGAGTCATATTACCTAATGAGCACATCCAGAAGCTGCCGTAGCATCACAAGAATGCTCATATAAAAATTCAGAGGCATTTCTGTCTTGTAACCTTCAGAACGGACCGAAAGATCACCCCATGCCTGCCAAATTGATCTCTTAAATACGAAAATGATGACTAGAAATTCTCTGCTGCCTGTCGACCACTATGTGGGTGCTTTGGCCTCCCCTTCATCCATACTATACTACCTACTGAGGTACTCCACCCTTTGAAGTTTGGAGGCACCACAATCACGGGGCGGTCATATAGGGAGCCGGCAATCAAAAGTTGACGTGTTACCTAGTACTCGGACACCTGATCACCTCCGAAAAGTCGACGCCGTTTGCCCAATTCTTACTCGTTTCCTATGAAGTAAAAACTGAAACAGGGGTAAAAGACAAATTCCTAACGATCTAGGTACTTAGCCTGAGCCCAAACCCTCTGGATAAAATGTTATTCACAAATTTTGCTTAGGTGTCCGAGTACTAGGGGGGGGATAGTAGATCATAGGGTGGGATATGCAATGGTGTGCAAGGTTTTTAAGGTGTCCAGGCCAATGAAGGATGCCCTGTATAACCATCCCAATTACGTGCAAAGACTTGAAGAATATGAGCAGCATCCAGGTATAGAGTCTTCAGCCCTTGAGTTCAACTTGGCTAATGCTTTAGAAGGCATCAAACACTGCAACCACTGGGTTGCAGGCACATTCACGTGCCCTGCAGTCGCCATCAGCTTCTCTACCACAGACAGTGCAATACACTGGCACTGATTCAGCAAAGAAAACTCAGATTCAACCGGTGAGTTTTGATACATAGATATCAGCCTGTTTGCAATGCAGCCATTCAAGCCATCTGATGGCTGTTTGGTGTTGCACAAACTGATGGCTAATGGACAATGGATGGCTGATAAAATAAAGTCAGTGTGTGCTCCTTTTTGCTAGAAAGAGTGTCAATGGGTGTGTTATCACACATGGACCTTGAGGAATGCCCCTAGACTGCATGAGACCTCGGAATTCAGCAACATTGATGATTTTGGGCCTACAATCTGGCTGTTGGACTCGTGAGTGGAACTGATCACTCATATATGAGCTGAACAACTCGGAGGCAACTCAATGACTCCAAAAATATAGGCAAGCATCGAAGCCATTCGAGCCATTAGCCATCAATTTGTGCAACATCAAACAGCTATCAGATGGCTTGAATGGCTGCATCGCAAACTCTTTATTGCCCTCATAGTTTCTGACAGATGGGCAGATTGTCAAGTCCCAAGGTAGAGGTTGTGGACATGTTTATATCTTTTGAACCTGAAGAAAGGCTGTATGAGACTGAAGAGCAGATGTATGATAGTGTTAGGCTTCTTGAATGCCATTGAAACGGTGCACTTGATATAGGACTAGAAATAGCTTAGATTCGGGATTGCACAAAACAACCTAGTCTGTTGTTAAGCGCGGGGTCCCGATTGGGGTAAGCGTTTGTTATATAATCAGCACAGCCACACTGCTCTTTGGAAGACGACCGCGGAACTAGCATCCACTTTTTCGAGAAATTCTAGCATACAGAATGTTTTATTCACCACTTAAAAGCTCCTCCAATTTATTTGAATTTTTAGAGTGCCGTTTGAGCCTCAAAGTGCAACACAGTGAGAGTCACATGTCATGCTTCGGCGCTTCATCCACCTGGATTCTGAGCTCTAGATAAAAAATCTGAGCAGCCAGGAACATTTAGTGCAGCAATATAAATTCACTTGCACCAAAAACCAATTTAATTATCTATCCTGTAGGCACAAAACATCGAAAACCGACGGGGTGGCTGTGCAGATTATGGAACAAGGTTTTACCCTGATCGGACCCCCGCGCTTACTAACAGACTTCAATCTATTGAGGTACGAGATCAGGTAAGATTGAATGTCTGGCTGCGAGAGACTAAAAACAACCACAAAACCACTACAACAATATATTCCTCCAAAGATGTAAGTGCTTCTCTTTGTGAGTTCGGGTCTAGGCCATAGTATGCAACCAACAGGTTTAGAACAAACACAATTTGACTGCTCAACTTCAACAAAATCGTTCAACAACATGCTAGCACTATGCAGCTGCCAACAACAATACTGCTAGCACCTGGAATGGTCTGGGGTTTATGGGTTGAATACAAGGTGACTGGATCACTAGATTGAGGGCACCAGGGCAGAGTATGTAGGTTTGTGAAAATCCTCACAATGGGGTACCCAAAGACTATTGAGGCTAACAACAAGGGACTTCAATCCTCAAGCGACAAGGCAGTCCTTAAGCCGCTGACCTATTCCTTAACCAAGAACAGGAACATTTCCACTTTGTATTGGCAATAGACACTATAAGTGTCCAGCTAGCAACCCAACACACTACAACAGTGCTTCCATCAATATTGGGGTGAAGGCGAAGTAACTGACAAGTCATAGTCGGTCTAAAGGTGAGGGCACCTAGTCCGTCTTCTTCTTAGTGGGCTCGAGACAACACACAACTACCTAGCAGGCGATCCAACACACTACGACAATATCGGGGTGAAGGCAAAGCTACTAGCGCAACTGCTAGCTGGTTCTCAAAGAGAACACCCTTGGTTTTGTACATGAAGACTCCTCGAGTCAACAACTTAGAACCTCAACTTAAGATCTCAACGTGCCCAGAGTCAACAATATTGATTCCAATAAAGCTACTACTTGTGAAGTGTGTTACAATCTCCGCTAGAAACCTGAGACCACCTGCACCAACTTCATACAAAGTCGGGGTGTAATAATCTGAGGTTCTAGCCTGCTCTGCGCTCCTTTCATATTACTGAGGTCCATGGTACATGTGATAAACAGAATGAATAATATAAATGAGTGAAAATGATGTGATGGATACAGCAGCCAATGAAACGACTGCCGTTTGGTTTTATGATAGGTCTATGCCAAGCAGAACAGCCACACTGATCCGCTAGCATCCATTTATGGGTATTGTGAGTGATTCCTCAGCCTGCCATCTGCTGCTGGACCCTCTATCCTGACGAAACAGACTTGAATCCGCCGCCTGGAGTCATCTAGCACCAGTCAGAGCACCAGCTAGCAGTCTGTTTATCTGTTGCTGCTTTAGTGGTGACCTGTGCATCCACACCAATAGCCTGCTAGCTATTCCTCTACTGCCTACTTGTCTCTGTTTGTGACTTGCAAACCGCATCACGACAGTCACGTGCTCGCATCTGTGTTTCAGGTCTCGGGTCAATCACTAGTTGAGTGCTGCATACTAACACCCTTGTTAGAAGGCTGCTAGCGCGTTGAAATGCTTGCTTGGTGTCTACAACAGCAGTACTAGTTTAATCAAGACCCAACGAGCAGAATGCGAGTTGCTTAATTAAGGCAAAAACGCAACTACTAACCAAATCCTAACTACTTTCCCCTTGAATGGTTTAGACTGTGCCACCGAGTACGGGTCTTTTGAACGCTTTAAGAAGGTTTAAGGAGCACAGATAATCCAACAGAGGTTGCGAGGAACAAGCCTGTTTTAAGAGGTCTAGTCCGAAGTGCAAGGTTTGATTTAGAGTATTAGACCTCTTTGAGCAACGCCAAACGAGTGCCTAAGCCAACAAATCGAGTTTAAAAGCTTTAGAAGCTTGAGCCAACAATCCCAATCCTAACAAGGTGCCGTGTTCTCCAAATCCCAAATAATAAGCCTTCCAAGGCTACTGTAGTGCGGTGCCGTGTTCTCAATCCTAATAAGCTCTCTTTAGCTTCTTAACCATTCCCAATCCCAAGATCCCGATCCAACAATTGATATTAAGTTACTCGTGCAGATGAAACAAAACTTCTTAACGAAGTCAGTCCTGGGTGACAAGTCCCGAATCTCCGTCGTTTATCAAGCAATACCCGGTAAAGGCTAATGCTCTTAGTGACAGAAAGTTCAGTGTCTATCCATGCCAAAACCTCCTCCTTATATACTGTACAATTACGCTTACAATATGATGATTAGTCTACTGGCTGGTATATGAGTAAGGTGTCCGTAGTTAATCACGTGTGGGTAAATATATAGGATCCTCGTGTGTCGACCCCTTAATGCTAGAGTGTGTCCGGTGTGACTGCTCCTTGTCCGATCATGTAGACAGTCCCATCTTCTATCCTCTTGTCCCCCGTTCAGGACCTTCAGTTTTAGGTAGACGTAGGTACTGGCTTTGAGCCAGTACCTTAATCAGCCCAAACCGCCAAGTGGTTGTGGAGATATGCGAGTTACCGTCCTGGCCTGGTTCAAGTAACCAAATCAGGATGGCAACAATGATCGGATAGTTGATAAGCGAAGTTCAACCACAGCCGGGGTAACCGGTTACTGTTAAACCCGAATCACCTGACCCGTTGCGCAAGGCTCCCTCTGTAAATCAAGCACAACAAAGCACTTTGAACGCTTAACCAAGACCCCACAGTGGTGCCCCAGATCATCAGAGAGGATGATTAATATTGTCCATGTTGTTTGTAGGCCCCGCAATGCCTTGATTAAGCAGTGATGCTCAATCTTGGCAATTAAACCCTTAATCATGGATGTCAACCAGTATGAACTTTCCAGTCGATGCATCCCAGGCGGACTTGATTAAGGTCCTCATGCAGGATAAAGCCCTGATTAGCCATATAGGACTTATGCTAATCCTTTGGAGCAGCGCACTACGTGATTAAGGTGGAAATCAGCAAATTCCTTGCTATTTCACCCATGGTCCGTTTCACGGCTTATCAGCGTGGTTTATCACCCTTCAGATTCCAGACTTGCCGCTCGCACCGCCTGCTAGTGCTCTCCCAGTATCACTCTCCTGTGTCTCGCTTCCTAGGTGCTAGCACCTTGACTGTTTAGGCTTATGGTTATTTCCCCATGGTTTGTGCCTCCAGACCGTACTAGCGCGCCACATTAGTCGTATCTGATGCTACAACCGGCAGCTTGGGCTCACTCCAGTTCTCCTTTATATCACCTAGCTAGAGTCCTGAGTGCTAGTAATAACACATCAGAAGTGCTAGCGCTTTCCCGTTGTATAGATACTGGTCTTAGGAAATTGCAAAATAGCACTAGATGCCGCACGCTCTTGTTACAGTGTTTCACCTTATTGCGTGAATTTTGCAGCAGTCCTTGAGTGTCCAGGAGGTGGGGCCAGTGTTTCCGCAACTCCAAAAGTCGAGTCACAACTTGACAAGTCAACTTCAAACCATGTTCGACTCGACTCGACTCTACTTGGTTGCATGCAAGTCACTTGAAGTTGATCTAAGTTGACTTGAGTCGTTGAAGTCGGCAATTAGATAAATATGCTTCAGAGACTCCGAAATAAATTACAGGATACAGGGTACGCATCTACTGTACATATTAGAAAGTAACTAGTGTCCAAGAGGCCGAATAACTGTATAAAATGACTGGGAACAGGAGAAGAGTCTTGAATGTCTGTGCCGAAATGATTCTTAGAAGTGTCTGTAACACCTCATTCAATGTTCTTGCACACCTGCAAAACTCTTTGTGGAGAGGAAAATGCTTATATCTCACCGCCTGAACCTGTCAATGTCGTATTTTCCGAGGATCTCAAGGATCTGACCAATATACTACAAAAATCCAGCACACTGATGACGGCTCAATGACAACTCGACACCCTTCATACTAGCATTCTAAACTCATGAGGACCATCTGAGATTGTCTAGGCAGCCAGAAAGTCATGAAAATATGCATCCTACCGAAAAAGACTCAAGTCGACTCGAAGTCAAGACGAGTCGACTTTGTTCAACTCTAAAGTCGGGCCGAGTCATGTCACTGACTCGACTCGGCTTGACTCAAGTCAACTCGGGGGGTTCGAGTTGGGAGTCGCTGCAACACTAGGTGGGGCAGACTTGTTGGCCCTTCAGTAGTAAGATGATAAATAGAGCCATATTTCCAGTGATTTCATGGAGTGGATCCATTGGACGGCGAGGGTAGTATAGGTGATACAGTAGAGGCAGAGTTGTTCTCTGAGTTCGAATTTGAGTCACAATTGCTTATGTAACTGAGAGTCGAGTGCAGATGGATAATTGTTGCAGTGGTTCGGTGGAAGGAATACAATATTATTATGGGGCTACTGGAATATCTGAGGGAATACAACATTCAAAGTATAGTTTTCTTGTGATTGCCGTGGTAAAAGCACTTTGACCCAGTTTCGCAATGTTGCTCTCGAAAGTGCGACATAGAGCTGCCCATGTGTGAAGACAGGGATATGAAGGTCAATACCTACATATTGGACTGACTGGCCTTGGGCCTTGTTGATGGAAATCGTGAATGCGAGGTGGACTGGGAATTGGAGGTGGGAAAGGATGAAGGCGAAGTCGTTGGTGTTGCCCAATGGTGTCGTGGTGATCCTCCGGATGAAGGCAATCTCCCCGTTGTGCTCACCCCCGAGTATTTCCACCTCCAATGCCCTGTCCGACATGTAGTGCACGACCAGTCTCGTACCATTGCAAAGTCCAGCAGCCAGCACGAGATTGTGGAGGAGTATAATAGGATACCCAACCTTCAATGAGAGTTCCCCAGGTGCAAGGCCAGATGTGTCCAAGGATCACAGGTACTCAGAAGGCATCACATCGTTGACTTGCAGGTCATCTGCACTGGCCACGGTGGTGATTTTGTCAGCGCTGATGAATGTCCGGTGCTCACCTACCATGTCAGCAATGGCCTCTGGGTCGGCTTAAACAGCGAGTAACCCGGCGAGAACCCCAACCAGGAGAAACCCGATAGACGCTAGTAGCTCGTGTGTTCCCTGAGCAGTAGGACCAGTCGTACGGCGTCCTCCCTAGGAGGCCGTATGTCGTAGGTCGGGATGCGAGGCGGAACCCGGAACGAGTCGAAGAGGGTGTGATATCCACTCAGGTACAAAACCCGAGGTGTGGATACAACCCGTAATACGGTGCGAGGGAAGCGGGGCAAGGTGGAGACAATGCCTATGTCAAGCCAAGGTAGAAGCCTGAGATTAGACGAGGTAGAATCTACTGTACATGGAGATTCTACCGTGCTTATATAGGCTTCTAATAAATTAAAGCAATCGCGGTCAATCGCGATCAGTTCCTGCAACGTAGCGTTAAGGAGCATTAATGCTGATGCTCCTGGACTCCTCTGTGTTGGTTTCCGTGGCGTCGGTGGACCTAGGAGACCCGACGTTCGGGTTTCCTAGTCCTAAGTGTCATCGTATCCAGTGGTTCAAACCCCGATCGGGTTTGCAACCACTCCTGTACTCCGTGTACTCTCCTGTGTCAGCCCTTGGTGCGTCCGGGGACTAGAATCCGTCTGTACGGGTTCCTAGTCCCTAACATCTTCTGTATTCCGTGGCGCAGACTCCCTGAGTCTGCGGCTTTAGAATCCGAGGTCGGGTTTCAACTGTGAGAAGGTCACGTGGTGGCGTCATGAGAGTCCCGTGTCGCTAAGACGCGTCTGTATCCCATACGGACGCGTCGCGCGAAAAAGTAGAACCCGGGTGATTCATGACATCACCCCCCTCTTCAAGGTCGTTGTCCTCAACGACCCGTAGGTACCCCGTCCCCATCTTCCCAATAATTCCTGCAAGGCGAGTTTTATCCTTCAAAATTTTCCTGCGTCGTGGGGCTTATTGTCACTGCCCATCGATTATTACCCGCGAAGGCGTCCTTCAGTCTTCTCCGTTCGGGAACCCGCAATCCAAAATATCCAGTGTTCTCCCTTCGTGGTGGTCCCGTTATCCGGATTGTAAACACCACACCATGGTCGTAGGGCTTATTGTCACTGCCTATCGGTTATTGTCGCACCGGCGTCCCCAATGTCTTCGGTGTTCGACTCCCCATGTTGTGGTATTTCCTCCCCTCTGTGGTTCGACCCTCTTTGGCTTTCTTTTGATCTACTTCCCAAAGTAGAATCCCCTTAAGCGAGTGAATCGTGCAGGTTCTTTTCCGAGATAGGGGTTTCCTGGGTTCTGATCCTATTCAGAACCCCGCCCCTGTCTCGGGTTCTGTCCCTTTCCCCGCCTCCTCAGGTTCTCTGTCTTCCCCCGTCATGTCCTCTTCTTTCCACAGCTTCGCCCTGGCCTGGAATGCTGGCTTTCGTTTCTTTCTCGACCCATCAACGTCGCCCCGTTCTCTGTTGGACTGGGATCATCGTAACGCGGATGGTACCCGTCTCTCACTCGGGTATGGCGTGGAGAGCTTTCGCACCCCGCGCCGATTCTTCCACGAGCATTCGGACACTGCGTCGCTGGAGCCATACGTAGGACCAGTTCCCGGTAGCCGGGGTATTGTTGGGCCAGAACCCGTTCGTCGGCCAGACCTCCTTCTCCACTATTGGCTCGCCACGTCTCACTGTCCTCCTGTCAGGGTATCCCGCATGTCCTTCTTCCAGTTCCTGACCCAGGCTCTGCCTTCTCCTCCTCGCCCTCTCCCTATGCTCCCTGTCTTCGATTTCCGAGTCACCATAGAGGACTATCCCCAGGAGTGGTCACTGGACGCCATTGCGCACCAGCATTTCCTCGCGTGTGCGTGGCTCGGGTTCTGGTGCATCGAAGAGAGGGGTCCAGCCAGGTGGCCTATCCGGATCTGTTGGCTGCGATGTTCCGCAGCTGCTGCCCCTCCGTCGGTTTTCGACGAGTTCTTGGATCGGATGGTGTTGGCTTTTGAGAATCTCATGGCTGAGTATCGTCGAGCCCGGGAGGATCATGTGGAGGAGGATGCCCTTTGCAAGCAGCTGTTCGAGCTGGTCGTGAGTCTTTAAGGTTGTGGAACCCGGGACCATCGTGCTAAACCCCCGCGTATAGCTCAACATGGAACACACTTTGTTCTGGATGAGTCGCCTCGGTTTCTGGGTTGCTTGGTCCGTCCACTACAACGAACTTCTCGAGCAGTTGTTTCCGACCGTCCTTTCGGACTTCCCCCTTGCCCAGCGACAGGCGGAGTTCGCTCGGCTCCGCGCTCGCCTCTTCTTTTCTCGAAATCCGTCTTCGACTTTCCCGGAAAACGTTCAGTCCGGAATAAACCCATTGGACGCTCCAACGGGCATTGCTCGTCTCCGCCTCATCCCCTGGGATGGTTCTTGCTCCGACGTACGGTCCGGGTTTCAACCCGACCCCTCCTCCAACGTGACTTCGGCGCGAGGCGCTACCGTGAGGTTTTCGTTCAGCGGAGTCTTGGAATACCTGGACGGCGAGTCGTTTATCAATCTCGTGGAACCATGATTGTTAAAGGTTCTCCGCAGAGCTGGTGTCTTCGAACGGGCGTCGAGTTCCTGCGGAGGAACTTACGTCTCCTGGGTGTTTCCTCGGGGGCGAAGAGTTGGACCGGGAGATCGCCATCGCAGGACTGTCACCCAACGATTTTCTGGGCGCCACACTCTTGCCCTCAACCTCCGTTGGGGAGGAGGCATCCCTGCCTCCCGACGTACCGCCTCGAACGCAAAAGAGGCCCCGCCGGCGAACCCCCACCGAACCGCGAGCAGACCGCGAGGCGAACAGAGCGCGGCGGGCTAGTCCCCCGCGTCCTGAACCGCCCCTCCACCGCATCAACTCTCCCCACACGGTCTTCTTTCGTTGCAACTCCAGACCTCTCTCAGTCTCCTCGCTCCTTCCCGTTGGAGGGGTTCCATCCGCAGGGAGCCGTTGTGCGCACCCTGTTTCCTCCTTGTCGGCGTTGTAACAACTCTGGTCGTTTGTGTGTGCTGGAGATTGCGAGAGGGTTACCCGGGAAGACCCCGCGGTGTTGCTCTCCTTGTAAGTCCGCCCACGCAACGTGTAGTTCCTGGACGAAGTTCTCCAACACCTACGAGGATGGGAACGACACAGCGCTGCGGGGTTTCCAGGTGGCCTTTTGGGAGCACCTAGGGTCGGGTTCCTTCCAACCGTTGCATCCCGACCCTCGGTCTGTGGATCTAACGCAAACTCGTGCGTAGAGCTTCCAGTCCGACTTTCTTCGTCTGACGGATACCCTCTTCATAGGTCTCTCTTATACCTATAGAGAATTCCTCAGCGAACTGCACCCGGCCCAGCGTACGGTACGCGCCGAGGCGCGTCGTCGTGCTGCCGCTGCTGCAACCCGAACCCCCGACCCCGTTGTCGTCATTTCCTCAGATTCAGAGGATGATGCTCCGCCTTCGAAGACGCGCAAGACATCTCCCCCTCACGAAGAGTCCTCTCCCAAGGTGATTGTGGTGACGGACGAGGACGGGGACTTGCGATATCCGGAGGATGCGGACGAGGACGTATCCATGCACTCTCCCGACCCTCCCATCGGAGGGGATCCTCGCAACTACGACCCCACCCTGGAGCCCGCCCCAGCGGCTGTTCCCCCGGAACAGCACGCTTCCTCTTCACGATCTACACTGGACGATCCGCCGTCCAACGCCCCAGATTCGCATTTCCTCGGGTTCCGTCTGCGTCCTATGGAGGCCCTTTCTCCCTCTTCGCGTACGGCTTTTGTCGACGAAATAGTCAACTGGGCCGACCAGAGTGGGGCCGGCGAGGAACGCGTAGAGAGCGCCCTGCTGTTTATGTCGGCTATCTTTAGCCAGGCAGGCAACACGCTGGGGCGGCGTCGGCGAGACAGGAAAGGGAAGGGTCGGGCTGCGTCGTAGTCGTGTTTTTGTGATTTTCTGTAGTTTTCTCCAAATCCGGAAGCGAGTGTTGTGTTGTCTCTTTTCGGCGTGATAAGATTAGATTTCATTAAGATTTTCTCGCCAAAGGATCGACAAGTTGTAGACAGATTCGAGAGTGAAGGGTATGGGTATAACCCGTTCCACGGGTTTCTTCATTGCCGCCGCCGCTCCTTCCCTCATTGCTGGTTCCGCGCTATCTCCGAGCGCGCTTGTTCCAACCGGGCCCTTGCGCTAGGGCTGAGGCCTTCCTCCAAGGGAAGAGCCGCTTCGGGTTCCTCAATCGGTACCAGGTCCGGGATTTCTTCGGGCTCCTCAATCGGCACCAGGTCCGGGATATCAGAGGACGCGTAGGGGGGAGCCGGTGGTTCTCCTTGCGCCTGAGCGGCTTCCAGTCCATCCATGAACACGGAGAGCGCCGCCCTATTGGCGTTGCCCATCCTGACGACATAAGACGGTCCGTTAGGATTGGAGCGGGGGCCTCGGGTTCCGCCCTGTCGGGTGGGTAGGAACGCGGGCTCCCTTTGGGATCCGGCTCCATGTTGGCGCCCCTGTCTGGGCGCTGGGCCTTCATGAGGCCGGGTTTCGTTCTGGCGTCCCTGCCTGGGCGCAGCTTCTCTGTACGTCGAGGAGCCGCTTCGTCTATCGGGGTTGGCGCAGGTTCTCCTTCTCTCTGTCCCTTGGCTCGGTTCCGCCTGTGGAACCGAAATCTTCATCAACCAGGTTCCAACACATTCCAGCATTCGCCGGATCTTCTCTATCCAGGGGTTGCGAGGCTCACGCCTTGGAACCCGCCTGTGTCCGCCCAAGGGACGAGCGACTCATCCCTCATGGGTTGCCCATACTAGGGCGACACACAGCGCAGCCATTCCCGCAAGTACGCCCCCCCACCAGAGTAGGTTTCCAACCCACTCTCCAACACCCTGTTCAGGTGTGCTTCCAGCAACCATAATGTTTGTAGGTGCCATCTTCTCGTTCCAAACGTCGATCGGTTTGTCGGGGCTGGCAGAAGAGATTCTACCTTCTGTCAGCAACGGCCTCTGGGTCAGCTTAAACAGCGAGTAACCCGGCGAGAACCCCAACCAGGAGAAACCCGATAGACGCTAGTAGCTCGTGTGTTCTCTGAGCAGTAGGACCAGTCGTACGGCGTCCTCCCTAGGAGGCCGTATGTCGTAGGTCGGGATGCGAGGCGGAACCCGGAATGAGTCGAAGAGGGTGTGATATCCACTCAGGTACAAAACCCGAGGTGTGGATACAACCCATAATACAGTGCGAGGGAAGCGGGGGCAGGGTGGAGACAATGCCTATGTCAAGCCAAGGTAGAAGCCTGAGATTAGACGAGGTAGAATCTACTGTACATGGAGATTCTACCGTGCTTATATAGGCTTCTAATAAATTAAAGCAATCGCGGTCAATCGCGATCAGTTCCTGCAACATAGCGTTAAGGAGCATTAATGCTGATGCTCCTGGACTTCTCTGTGTTGGTTTCCGTGGTGTCGGTGGACCTAGGAGACCCGACGTTCGGGTTTCCTAGTCCTAAGTGTCATCGTATCCAGTGGTTCAAACCCCGATCGGGTTTGCAACCACTCCTGTACTCCGTGTACTCTCCTGTGTCAGCCCTTGGTGCGTCCGGGGACTAGAATCCGTCTGTACGGGTTCCTAGTCCCTAACGTCTTCTGTATTCCGTGGCGCAGACTCCCTGAGTCTGCGGCTTTAGAATCCGAGGTCGGGTTTCAACCGTGAGAAGGTCACGTGGTGGCGTCATGAGAGTCCCGTGTCGCTAAGACGCGTCTGTATCCCATACAGACGCGTCGCGCGAAAAAGTAGAACCCGGGCGATTCATGACATACCATTTGACCAAGAACATTGTGATTGAGTCCATCAACATCCTCATTTCGTGCAGCAAGATTTAAGTGTTCAAGGAAGTAGCTTGGTGGTGGGGTCAGCCCGTTGATTCCGGGAAAGATAGTATTGATAAGATGTTTGCCGTCGCACGTAACAATATTGTTGGGGAGTTCCAAGGTACCATCAGGATCGTTTAATCGGCAATGACCGACATCGAGAAGCTATCCAGCATATTGTTCTTCCTCTGGGCCAACATCAAGACACATATTCTGGGTCAAGTTCAAGACTTTGATGTGTTCCCAGAAGTAGGAACAAAAAATGGAGGTGTCGAGAATTTCCTCTTGCATCCCTTTCGGGACTACTGGAAGAATTTGCTTTGGATCACCTCTTGAGATAACCGTTAGGATCATTGAATTGAACAGCTGAAAGAGGTACAGCACTCACCGAGTGCCATCGTCAAGCCAATGATATCCCGTAGAGTGAGATCAACAGCCTCGTGGCATTTGCAGTCATGTATCGGAGCTTCATCCCAAATTGCCAGCTTGGTGAGGCGAAGCATCTCAGCGCGCAAACTTTCTTTTGGAATGGAGCAGGTAGATTCTTCAGTCAACCCCTCAACGGGTATTTTGAAGACCGAACATCAGCAAAATGTTTTCGGTCTGGCAGCCATCTGGTTGGTATTGCGCTATGCCGACCAGACCAGCCATACTCCCATGAAGTGATCTGGCAGCATAATGACCTGCACTTTGGCACAATTTTTTTAGTGGTGCCAGACATGCCAGAATGTTTTTCTGTTCACACAATCCAAGCAACACACCACAATCAGCATGCACCAATACATTATTTTATGCCACCACAAGATTGTAATCAGACAGCAGGAGAGTGATAATAAATGTATTCAGATGCTCCAACAACAATCGGGGTGTTACTGGTACATGATATGGAAAAAGGAAGGTGCCGAAAGCACTTATTGAAATTGAGTGTGCACATAGAAACAAGAGGACATACGAGAAACATAGCCAGCCACTCCCCTGCAGTTTGTTCTAAGTCATGGCTATCCATGAACATAGTGGAGGGGAACACACAGCTGGCCATGTACAACGTGAGGTGAGCTGGTGTCAGAGACAACAGGTATCAATGTTGCCTATGAAAAAAAAATCAGTTATTGTATTAGATGTCTGAACTGGCTCACCGTGGCTCGAGACCCTGGAATGTAACAAAATCTTGATGAGAAAATACAAGTAGAGTCGCAACAGAATGTGGAAGAGCAGACAAGAAGGACCAGTGCTTGAGGGTGAGGACATAGGGAAGGCAGCCGGGCTTGAGAGTCTTCGAGTTGTGCTTAGCTCTTGGAGGACTTGCAGCTTGACTTGCTTGTGGCTTGACTTGACTTGCGTGTGGCTTAACTTGCGTGCAGCTTGACTTGCGTACAGCTTGACTTGCGTGCGGTGAAACGGTGCACTTGATATACGACTAGAAATAGCTTAGATTCGTGCTTGCACAAAACAACCACAAAACCACCACTACAACAATCTATTCCTCCAAAGATGTAAGTGCTTCTCTTTGTGAGTTCGGGTCCGGGCCGTAGTATGCGACCAGCGGGTTTGGAACAAACACAATTTGACTGCTAGACTTCAACAAAGCCGTTCAACAACACGCTAGCACTACGCAGCTGCCAACAACAATACTGCTAGCACCTGGGATGGGCAGGGGTTTATGGGTTGGATACAAGGTGGCTGGATCGCTAGATCGAGGGCACCAGGGCAGAGTATGTAGGTTTGTGAAAATCCTCGCAATGGGGTACCCAAAGACTATTGAGGCTAACAACAAGGGGACTTCAATCCTCAAGCGACAAGGCAGTCCTTAAGCCGCTAACCTATTCCTTAACCAAGAACAGGAATGTTTCTACTTTGTATTGGCAATAGACACTATAAGCGTCCAGCTAGCGACCCAACACACTACGACAGCACTTCCGTCAATATCGGGGTGAAGGCGAAGTAACTGACAAGTTACAGTCGGTCTAGAGGTGGGGGCACCTAGTCCATCTTCTTCTTAGTGGGCTTGAGTCAACACACAATCACCTAGCAGGCGATCCAACACACTACGAATATATCGGGGTGAAGGCAAAGCTGCTAGCGCAACTGCTAGCTGATTCTCGAAGAGAACACCCTTGGTTTTATACGTGAAGACTCCTCGAGTCAACAACAGGAACCTCAACTTAAGATCTCGACATGTCCAGAGTCAACAGTATTGATTCCAATAAAGCTACTACTTGTGAAGTGTGTGTACAATCTCCACTAGCAACCTGAGACCACCTGCACCAACTTCGTACAAAGTCGGGGTGTAATAATCTGAGGTTCTAGCCTGCTCTGTGCTCCTTTTATACTACTGAGGTCCATGGTACATGTGATAAACAGAATGAATAATATAAATGAGTGAAAATGTGATAGATACAACAGCCAATGAAACGACTGCTGTTTGGTTTTATAATGGGTCTATGCCAAGCAGGACAGCCACACTGATCCGCTAGCATCCATTTATGGGTATCGTGAGTGATCCCTCAGCTTGCCATCAGCTGCTGGAATCCCTATCCTGATGAAGCGGAGTTGAATCCACCGCCTGGAGTCATCTAGCACTGGTCAGAGCACCGGCTAGCAGCCCATTTATCCATTACTGCATATGTGGTGACCCGCGCTTCCGCACCAATAGCCTGCTAGCCATTCCTCTACGGTCTACTTGTCTCTGTTTGTGACGTGCGACTGCATCGCGACCATCAAGTGCTCGTATCTGTGTTTCAGGTCTAGGGTCGATCACTAGCAGGCCACCACATACTAGCGCCCTTGCTAGAAGGCTGCTAGCGCATAGTTTTACTACCCTTCAGATCCCAGACTCGCCGCTCGCACCTCCAGCTAGCATGCTCGCAATACCACTCTCCTGTGTCTCGCTTCCTAGGTGCTAGCACCTTGACTGTGTAGGCTTATGGTTATTTCCCCGTGGTTTGTGCCTGCAGACCGTACTAGCGCGTCACCCTAGTCGTATCTGATGCTACAACTGGCAGCTTGGGCTCACTCCAGTTCTCCTTTATATCACCTAGCCAGAGTCCTGAGTGCTAGTAATAACACTTCGGAAGTGCTAGCGCTTTCCCGTTGTATAAATACTGGTCCTAGGAAATCGCAAAATAGCACTAGATGCCGCACGCTCTTGTTACGGTGTTTCAGCGGCTTAGAACCAGCTCGGGGCATTGATATTTGGAGTTGCAGGAGGCTTGAGCCTGCTATCCTTGAAGCTGGAAGGTACACAGAGGGACAAAGAGACAGAGAGGGCCGGGGGATGAAAGTGAGAGGCAGAAAGAAACATTAACATGGCATCAACCAACCGGCAATGGCGTGATTGATCATCATTTGATGTCAGATCTTGGATGGACTTGGCGTGATATCTCTTCACAAGCTCCACTCGGCAGGCCAATGGCAATAATATGACCTTCCCTTCTTATTTTGACCGTGCATTCCTGTTAGATCAGGATAAGAATCAGGATAATATTGTAGCCCAGTACTTACAACCGGTAATTTCCTCTGATTCAAACATACCACACAGTGTGGGTACTGCAGTCTGCAAGGTTACTTTTAACTGAAGCATTCTTCGAGTTTTTAATGCTCATGCCGATGATAATGGCCTATGAGCTTGTCTTCTTGGAAACATCCGCTTGAACCCAATTTCACAATTTACTATTGTGTCATGAAAATTATGGCGGCGGCAAGAAAATGGCCTGTGTGGCCGTCTGGGATGACTGGAGCACCGCCACCTCCATACCACCCATACTCGGCCAGACGACCAGACGAGCCAGACCCAAAACATTTTCCTGATGAATAGGCTGTACATCCACCCTCCAGAAGAAGAGCTGCAATCCCGGACGACGTGATGCAGAGCACAATACAGTACTCCCCTCAAAGATGGTGTGAGAGGGTATTATAGACAAATGTCTTGCCGGTGCCTCCAGCCCCACTAAGGAAAAACACTGAAGCGCGGACGTAGGGAGCATGGATGAAAATGGTAATCCAACCAACAACACCACATACAACCAACAATCCAGCGCATGCGAGGTTGGGGCTCCATGCGAAATATACGCATGCTGCAATCCAGATGATGGACGTTGAATGCCGGTGCGCAAGAGCTCGAATAAAATATTGATGGTAATGCGGCGCGGCCAGCACGCCGCCGAGTGTGTTGTACAACCCTTCAAACCTCCTCCATTGATTCTCCTTCCAATATCTCATCTGAATCCACCACCCCAACACGTCCAACTCAAACCCAAATCCAGCCAAATCCCAATCCATACCGTCCAATGAGAACCATCCAAGAAACGAAAACAGGGCCAAAAGACCCTGCAGCAGGACCGCTAGCCTTGCCAGCAAGAACCAGGACGCTCCTGCTGCAGGTCGGGCCATGTAAGGCGCGTGATGATCCATAATTGGGCAGGGTGCTGGAGCTGGGGCTTGACTTTTGACGCGTCCACTAAAACAAAAACAAGAGAAACCGAACTAAGAGGGGGGTGAAAGGTGGGGTATATTCTCCTTTATCGAGTTTACATCGAGCTTTTATATCTACACTGTTTGGTCTGCACAGCCAATCACAAACAGCTATTGTTCACATAGAAACCATTGTTCAGATGAAACGTGTTCCTGTTTCCTTCCAACGTGTCTCCTTCTCGACACGCCACAGACCAGTGCGTGCTGTTACCATCAACCACGTGTCCGTGAACTCCTCGGTGTTTCAACCTACTCCCGCGAATATTCAGAAAATCGCAAAATCAGCCCGTTTTTGCTGATTTCACTACTGGACAAATTGCCGGCTCATCAACACTTTCCCCAGCTTTCTCTCAACCGATTGAAGAATGGCATCAAATGCCGATCACTGTTCGGGATTCATTCGGTCGAGGTTTGCGTGTGTATGGGCTTGTTCATCTTCTTGGTCATAGTCCAACTGCTCTGCAACCAGGGGGTTGTCAACCACTGAACTGTCTGGAATCCGACTATACCTAAACACCGCACATTTTGCGCGTTTCAGGAATAGTCAGATTACAGTATAGGCTTATTTCTATGAACTGGTATACGGTCTCGGTATAGCCAGATGGGTTGTGATCACAGAGTAATGGATGCAAGGGGTAGGGAACTACCCTGCGGATCGGCAGTGCTCACCTCGAAAACTGTAGAGGAATGTGTAGCCCACAAACCTCTTTAGAGACTATTTCTGGTCTTATTCCCACACGATGGAATAGGCTGGATGTACTGGTGACAAGGGCATGCAGGAATAGTCTTATTTCTACACCAATAGGCCATGTGTTTTCCATGTGATAGATGTCAAGGTCCAGGGATGTACGTTCCGATGAAGTTCCAGGACAAGCGAAGGTCGGCTAAGGAGATCTGATGGGATTGTTCTTATTCCGAGCAGATGGAGTTGGGGAAATAAGATCCCTTTCTGGGACAAGTCTCACTATGGGTATCTACAAGGAGCTAGAGGCCAGGGGAACATTACCCAATGGTCATTGATGGCGGGAGAGGACCAGGGACAACGGAGAATAGGACGAACAACTCAGTATCAGTCAGCCAAGATACTGAGGGTTTCAAACCCCTAGGATGACCAACACTGCACGAAGGGACATCACAATTGTCCTGTACACTGGCCAATGGCAATACACTCGCAGGAGCCCTTCTGACGGATAAACAGCTGTAGAAGGGGAACTCGGCAATTTTACTAATTTCTATTTCGTTCTTGGACTTGCATATGATTTAGGGGTTTGTATAAGTAGTCAGGACATTATCTCGAGTAGGGTACAGAATCACCTGTGTATTAGTAGGCCGAACACTTGCAATTGGGCTATTTCTGGGGTTGGCGCAGTGTGTATCGTTGTTGGACTTTAACATTGGGAAACCTAAGTTCGAATAAGGAATAGGCTATCAGAAACGTCTTGGACGTGATTGAGGCTATCTAGCATCTGGGAATCAAATTGTGTATTGTCATCAGCTATCATCATCGGCATCTGGGAAATAAGCTATCAGGGCTTCTATCATCTGGAATTGTTTTATCGTCAACCTATCCGAGGTCTCTTATATGTCATTGGATGTCACCACCACCACCACTCTCAATACTTGCTGTCTCATAAGCTGCGAAGCTTTAAAACATCTTATTTCCACCGCTCAATTATCACTCAGGCCAAGTCCTGGTGATATCTTGTAGTGAAGGTTCATCTTCCTAAGGGAAACACATACCTTCCCTTCAACCTTGTTAGGACCTGTAAAGGGACTATCACTCGTCTGAATCTCAGCTCTTGCGCTCACTGATCGGCCTATTTCCAATCTCCGTCTTATTTCTGTAGGTGTCACCGCTTATTCCGGAAGGACTTGGGTTGTGTTTGGGTGATAAGTGGGTTGTTTGGGTTTAGTTCGGAGCACATTTTTCACCAAGGAAGGGGCATCTCGAAATCCATGAGAGATTGACCAGCCTCCTGTAGGAGTTTATTGAGCAGAAAAAGACCGTATTCGTAGACCATGAAATGGGACAACAGAACTGGGAAGTCACTATCAAGACCACAATTATGTACCACTTACCCTTGCATGGGCTATTACACAAGAGTCAAGGAATTACTCTTGACAAAGTAACAATTGATATTGGCAACAAAAGATTTTTCCTCAGGCCTTTCTTTTGTTGCAATTTCTCAAGTCAAACACCGTGTGGTATAGCTTTCCGGAAATCCTGTGGGTGTAAGGGCAACCTTAAGCTCGGCGCAGGGCGCGGAAACTAGCGGGGGAATCCGAAGAATAAATATAGGTACTAAAATACAGGAGCGGAAATACTATGCACCTAGCGGGGGAATCCGAAGAGAAGAAAGGATGAGGATTCCCACGCTAGGCGAAACCTTATATACTAGTTGGTAACTACCCAGTAGCACGTGTCCGGAGGTATCTACAATGATCGTGGGCCTGATCGCACAGCACGTGCCAGCGAGAGCGGACAGATGTCCCGGGTGGTTTGGTGGTCGGATAGAAGGGTGCAGAAGTATCCGGAGCGCCGGGCGGAAAACCATCCGGAGAAGCGCCCGAAGCGCCCGAAGCATCCGGATGGAAAACCGTCCGAAGCGGGGGTTCCCCTGACAGTGGGCTGGCTGCAAAAACCCATTATCGAAGAGTATGAGACTGCATGTAGGGCTGTACTTGGCTTTGAATCAGATACTTATGGTATGGTATGGATCTTAGAGAGTATGTATTAAATGAGGATTAGTTGTAAATATTCGGAATCTCTAGTGGCGAAAAAAAAAAACTCTGTATTTGCGAGCTCCCCCTTACGTATCCGGGCACCGGAATACAAAACATATTCCATAGACGCTGAGGCAGACACACTGATAGCTGGCCCACGTTGGCCGAGGGCAGGAGTTGCAACTTGTCGATGACTCTCACAGGGACTCCATTTCGGCGGAGTGCAAGGGCGAGAATTAGGGCAGACGGTCCCGCTCCAGCCTGTACTCAAGGTTAACTATATGTCCAACACAGACGATCCAGAAGCGACTCGCGATCAGGATTTTCGGGTTGGTGTTGTTGTCCATTCTCTAGGTACGAGGAATGAGGTTCAATGCGGAGTGTTGTGTTGTGCTCGAATCGCCGCGACCATCTTATATAAGGATTGAACGGTGAACCTTCGGAATGGGTGAGGAACAAAATAATGTAAGCAATGTAAACAAGTGGAGTCAATTGACTCATTTGGGTGGTTGACCCGCTGATCCGCGGGTCACCGTTCAACCGAGGCGGCCTGAGGTCGGGCTTGAGTTTGCTGGCGCCACTCTCGCCATCCGATTCCTGTTGATTCCGAACGACTCGACTCCCACGGGTAAAATTTCATATCAGCAATCTTTCGTACTCCGTCGCGAACCTGTGGTGATTCCAAGGCGATTCTGAAAATCGAGCTCTACGAACATTCTACCGCGCTCGGGCATAACACCAGAAGCTGGGTAAAATTAGTGAAGGGTTCGACTCCCGTGCAGGAAGCAATTCCACTCAACCAAAGGTTTTAGCTCCATAATTAGCCACTTTGCGCTGGAGCCATCCCCGCCGCTGGATGGCTGCGTCATCTGGTGCCTCCGCATGCAAAAAATGCCCGCATACTGCCTGGAAAGCCGTTGTAGCTTACAGGTCACTGGGATCGTTTCACGAGTTGAACACGCTCTTTCCTGCTTTAGCAAATTTTGCACACAGTTCAAAAATACCATAAACAAATTTCAGAAGTGGTAGATCTAATTTCAGGCGAATATCTGAGCGAAATACCGCTCCAGAGCCTCGGGACTGCGAACAACCGCCCCAATGATTCCGTCTGGTCTCACATACACAATATTGCATCCGCCTTCGAAGCGGCCATGGTAGCTAGCGTACGCATGTCCTTTCGTATCCTCCAGAACCATTATTCCAGATGACACTGGCCGGCTCGGATATCGACTACGACGCCATCATGAAAGACCACACCGTCCTTCAAAATACCATCAGCACTATCACAGGGCGCAAAGATTTGAACATTACTGAAGTGGTCTGGATTACACAGTGGACGTAAGTCCTCACTCTCTGATCCTAATGTAGTATTCACCTGTGCACTAATGTTCTACAGGCCTAATATCAGAATGACGAACACGTTCTCGGTAGATCGGTGCTTCCTGGTTGGAGGTAAGTATTTTACTGGCGCGGTCTGCTGTAGTCGGGAAAAGCCAACACATCACTAGATGCGCCTCATATTCACAGGTAAGTGTCCCACCCGACGTGCGTGATACCCCACAAAACAAACATATTTTTATACTAGCCCGACCGGGGGCCAGGGCGTAGTTGGCCAAATAACATGGTGTTGATGTGGACAGTGGCCTTATTGGACTCCGCAAATATTTTTTTTTTCTTTCTGGTTGGATTGATTGTGACGAGGAGACCAGTCCGTAGATATTATGGGCTTCCCCTTTTGTTTTCGCCGTAGCGCCTCCGGGCCAATATTGTTGTCCCGTCACAATCCCAAAGTAGTCATCATGTAGGTTCGTTGACCTAATGTCTCCGCAAATCTTACATACATTCAGGGCACCAGGAACACATCCGGTATTTTGATTAACTCGTAGATACTGATTTAGAAAAGCCGCTGAACCGTTTTCCGTGTCAGCGGAGGCAGTTTTCTCAAGGTGGGAGCCAATCGGAGGTTCGCTATCAACGGACTCTCCCTGCCGGGAATGTACTGCCAATAGAACGGTGGGTCAGCCCCGCCAAAGATGGGTATCTGGTCGGCGATATGGGAGATGCCGGGGGCGGGGTACTGTAGTATTACGATCAATTCGTCCGTCTACTAATCGTTTCATCTGTCAAAACCAGACCTCAAAAACATATGGTATGGAGCGTTCCATGAGGACCGCCAAAGTTTTACCCCGCTACGCCATGGTAAGCACTTTCATGTATGTTTCTGGCTTTATTTTTTATTCATGTATTAGCCGACAAGCCACTTTTTGCAGTATTTTCCGCTGGTGGTCAGTCTGCTCGCTCGTTAAAGAAAAAAGAAAGTCTTATGACAACGTTTTAAACCCCAGATAGATACCTTCGCATACGGTGTGTTTCTCCTCCATAGCTATCAGCAACGTGCTTATCGAACGCGTACCTACACAGGCATCTACTCTGCGCTCTTCGTCCAATCCATTCAGGTCCTATTGAACCGGCGCCGCACACACTACAAATTGCACCTGTGCGGCCTCACCGCGCTCTTCTTGCTCTCCACGATCCACATCATAGCAGCGTATGCGTGGGCGTTCATCACCGACACCGCGACGACGGCGATATACGAGGTGCTGTCACTGAGGAACCCGCCCCCCAACTTGTACGGTCCCAATGATCCTTTCGTGGTGCATCATCTGGTGCGCCTCCTCCGGGCTCGGTATGCTCTTGCGAAGTAAGTAAATTGAGTTTCCTCTGCCGGGATTTGACTGATTGAATTCTCGCAGCGCTCTCGCCGATGCTATCCTCGTAAGCCATCCAAGAATACCTTTATACTTCATCTGATGAAGTATTCCAAGATTTGGAGGTGCTATATTATCTGGGGCAACAGTTGGCGAGCAGTCGCATTCCCTTGCATCGCCTATATAATTAACATTGGTCGGTACGGTCATGAAATGTGTCACCGTCGGTATTACTGACCTAGTTATGTTACGTTGCTGAATATCGCAGGCGGATTCATCGTTGGCGCTCTCCCCCTGCTTGGCCCATCTGAGCGCACAGCAGTCGCAGTCTGCATCGGCACAACGTTTTTCACGAACGTGGTGGCTTCGTCGCTTGCTGGTTAGTCTTCCATTCATCATCATCCATGCATGCCCCATGCCATCCCTCTGCCGTGACGGTCTGACACTGTGTATTTTGTAAACGCTACATAGCTGGTCGAATATGGTGGATCTCCCGCCGCGCCTCCTACGTGATAAGTCGCACCTCGCGCCGCACGTACGCCAATCTGACCGCGATCCTGTGCGTGCCATCTGCCTCTGCCGAGACCTCTTCTGACTTGCACTCGCCTTTTTTAGGGTTGAAAGCGGGTGCATCTACCCAATATCCATCATCATAATCCTCATCCTCTTCATTGTCCCTTCAACATCGACAATATCTGTCCTCATCTCAATCGCACCAGTATACCATATCGTCGTACGTCCATCGGGTTAATCAATTCCCAGTGTCATTTGAGCTTGATTTCTGCTGACCAGGGTATATCGCCAACCCTGATCATCGTGCGAGTCGGGCTCGGCGTGAGCACCGACGATGTCGACAAAACTATCACCTCCATCAGTCGCAGCCCCAACGGCTCGGAGCGCGCACATACTCGTAGTAGGCTACCTATCAGCACGCTTCGTTTCAACCACGCGACGACTGTCGAGCTTGGGTTGGAGTCTCAGAGGAGGAATGATCTAGAATTAAATTGCTCGGTGGGGACGGTCTTGTAGAATCGTGTAGTGATACGACAAAGGTGTAGCTATTGTTATGTTTGATGTGTGCTTTGCCAGTCCTTTATTAAGAGCTAGTTGCATCTGCTCGGGGATTAGTGGCTCAGTAATAAAATATAACGACAGCGTAAGCCGGCGCACGCGCGGCAGAGCCCACCATCTAGGTTTCTTACTGTAAAAATTGTTATGTAGTTCGCGGTGATCATTAAATTCACTCAGACAATACATATTTTAACGGGCTGGGTCCACAGAGTTCGGTGGCTCTCATTGACAGGTCGAATGAATACCCTGCAATCATTATTACTGAAAGCAAATGCAGTCACAGCAAACAATGTAAATAGCCACTTTCCACGGAAGTATATATTTTAACCGTACTGAGCGACCCAAAGCTCGCTCGGTCACTGCTGTCGCTCTCATCGGGTCGAGGGAATACATTGCAAACGGTAACAACAGCAACGGCACAATCGGGTCCTGGCTCACCCTCGCCCGAGCTCGTGCAGTAAATGAAGTGCCTGTACCTTCAGCTCATTGATATATAGCCCAGGAAAGAGACGCAGCAGCGACGAAGGGCCAACGGTGTGATAGATAAAGCCAGGAGGAACTCGCTCGAGGAATGGAAAGACAAACTAGTGGCCGTACCTGTCGACTAAGTACCTGGCTATCAGGGATGATGGTGATAACAACACCTAGCGAAGCAGCAGGGGACTGGCTAGTAGAATATTAAGGAAAAAAATCGTGGCTTTAGCAGCGAGCCCAGCGGCAAGCTCGACGTCAATACGGGCGTGTAAAGAGTCCAAATTGCAAGGGAGAAATAAGGAGTGAATAGTACGGTAGGGAGAAGTCATCAAAGCTCAGGAAGAGCTAAGGAAATCGTGTAATAAAGGCTGGTGGTCCGGCTGCCGTCCATGGAGCCCTACATCGAAGGTGCTACGGCTCGGGACGGGTGTGCGGAGGAGGACAGCGACCCGAAGTTCTGTTCACCCAGGCCCGGAAAAGCTGCATATTGCACACAACTTGAATGGCTTGTAGCGACAGTGAGTTTGCGCCGCGGTAGCACATAGTTAACATGCAATGGCCTCTCAATCGCCTGATGCGGCCGCTCATGTGCATCAAACCCCAAACAGTAGACGACAGTACCAGTGTATTTGTCGTTATTTTACTGGTTACCCCTGGCGTTCCATTTGCAGAAGCTACACATGCTGGAATAACAAAGAAGTAGAACTCAACCGCTCGTCACCGGGATCGTTTCACGGGTTGAACATGTTCTTTCCCAATTTAGCAAATCTTGCCCACGGTTCAAAAAATAGCATAAACAGGTAATTTCAGGCGAATATCTGAGCGAAATACTGCTCCAGAGCCTCGGGACTACGAACAACCGCCCCAATGATCCCGTCTGGTCTCACGGCAACGATATCGCATCCGCCTTCGAAACGGCCATGGTAGCCAGCGTGCGCATGTCCTTTCGTATCTTCCAGAACTATGATTCCAGTACCGAGGCGAGCGATTTTTTGTCCTGAGATGCCGGCCCCTGCAGGGAGAACCGCAGCGCAGCGCACCAGGCCTCGGGGATAGCGCGCAAGTTGCGTGAGAAGCGCGTCGTATCGCTCCGGATCCGTTGCGGCAGAGAACACGAGGACCGTGTGGCACGAGAAATCAAACACGTCGTTGAACAGGCTCATCTTCCCTCGGGAAATGTCCTTGAGCTCCGATGCGTCAGGGGCGCGATCGCCTGCTTTCAGGCCACGGGTATGAGTACCGTACGGGTCTTTCGGTGGTTTTGCTGTCGTCGTCTCATCGTTGTCCTCGTCCTGCTGGTCGACGACGATGGAACTCCAGCGGTAGTTGATGCCGAACATGAACAGCGCTCCGCCGCGATCCCAGCGCGAGGTGTCCCCTGTAATGCTGGTGTCGCCGACAGTTCGATCGAGAAGGCCGGTGCTTTTGTGCAGCATCTCTGCGATGACTGGGAGACGCTCGTCGTTGTACGAATTAAGGAGAGCCTTCGGCGCCTGGGATTGAACCACGAGGGCGAGCTTCCATGCAAGATTGAAGGAATCTTGGACGCTTGAATTGAGGCCCTGCACGGATTGATCAGAAAGAAAGCAACCAATGGAAGGTGAAGAGTTTATGCACCTGGCCGCCGGTCGGGCTAGTATAAAAAGACGTTTATTTTGTCGTGTATCACGCACGTTGGGTGGGACACTTACCTGTGAATATGAGCCGCATCTAGTAATGCGTTGGCTTTTTCTGACTACAGCAGACCACACCAGTAAAATACTTACCTCCAACCAGGAAGCACCGATCTACCGAGAACGTGTCTGTCATTCTGATATTTGGCCTGTAGAACATTAGCGCACAGGTGAATACTATGTTAGGATCAGAGAGTGAGGACTTACGTCCACTGTGTAATCCAGACCACTTCAGTAATGTTCAAATCTTTGCGCCCTGTGATAATGCTGATGGTATTTTGAAGGACGGTGTGGTCTTTCGTGATGGCGTCGTAGTTGATATCCGAGCCGGCCAGTGTCATCACCAATCCGAAAAGTCCCGGTTTTCCCGTAGGGTCGCAGCATGACACTGCACAACGTTGAACTGGGATGCAACGATAGTCAAGACAGAATTTTGGATTACCTGTCGGCCTTAGAGTCCCCCCATATATGCCAATGCTACAAAAGCGGGCAGAGTCAGTTGAACAAGCTAAAACCGATAATGATGATAACTCACATCCTCATCTATCCCTTGGACGCGGAGGTCCGCTATAATGAATTTTACAGAGGGCCGTGATTCCCCGAGGAAGTCGAGCCCCAGCTGCTTGCGCACGATCCCGCGCGCGCCGTCGGCACCCACGAGGAAATCGAACCGCTGCGTCAGCGTCTCATCTTGTCCTGCATCTCCTTTGACGACGACCGCGTCGACTCCGCCCGCATCCTGCGTGAACGAAACCAGCCGCGTCCCGAACTCCACCTCGCAGGAATACGTCTCCTTCAAGACAGCGCGGAGGACACCCTCGAGAACGTCCTGGCCCAGAGCAATGGGGTCCGCCTGATAATCTTCAGGAACAGTCCGCCCCAGTTTAAATTGAAGTCGGGGCTTACGATAGGGCGATCCGGCGTCGGGTTCCCAGCCGGGGCCATGCGGAAGGTTTTGAGCGGGATGATGCCCTTTGGCGGGACGTAGGACCGCATGGGCGGCCACGACATCGCATGTCGTCTGATATCATCGAGGACACCGAGCGCTTGGAAGAGCTCTTGCGTGCGCGGCTGTACACATCGAAACAAAAAGGTCAGTATAGAGCGCACCCGAGAACGTGAGTTCAAAGCCGAAACGCCGCCAGACTGACCTGGATACCAGGTCCGCGTTGGCCTACGCTGGGTGTCGATGCCTTCTCAATAATCTTGACCGAAATTCCAAGTCGGCGCAGCGCAAGCGCGAGGACGAGGCCGGACGGTCCTGCTCCAGCCTACAAAGACATTATCCTCTCCAAGTTACGCGACGAGCTCGGGGTTTGACTTACGATGAGAATCTTAGGGTTCAGGTTATTGCTTGTATCCATTGGGCGAGAACTGTAACTCACTGAAACCAGAGAAGCCTTTTATACCGAAAATTCGAAGATGATGGTTTGCAGCAAGTTCCAAGTTGGTGAAACTGAGTAAGGGTGATTATTGTACGTATACGAGCTGACCGTGACTCTTCATCAAATTCCGCTTCTCGGAAGCCTCTGAACTCCGACTTCGGTTAATCGTCTTGGCGCCGTATCACTGAGCACCGACACCACAATTGAAGTGGTGAGCCGTGAACTTGGCGGGAGCGGCCTACCGCGCTGTATAAGATGTCCAAGAGATGACAGAAAGGACTAGCCGACGGAAGGGACTCGGAACGAATAGAACGCGGGACAGCCTCGCCTTCGCGACCTACGAGTCGGCGATCCTCCCGTTGTCGATGTTCTCCCATGGCGAACGGGCAGGTGGTTTAACACGTCATCTGGGGACGTAAGTGCATGCATGGGATGCAGTCGGAGCAGTCCGATGCGGAGCGGACCAAGAAAAACGGGAAAGATCAGGATCATGTCCACGACAGCCGTCGACCTCGCATCGAGCGACACAGAAAGGACGAACGAATGAAGATGAAATTCCAATAATTAATGCCACATCTGCGTATCGCCTCTCGCACGTCTATACAGCCTCCCCTCCCCCTCGTACCATTTTACATTCTGTTCCGGTTTCACTTCCGGTTTCATCCTCCTCGTATTCGTATTGCAGCGACTACCCCAAAGCAAGGGTCATCCCAGAGTGAACAGGCGCGCGCCCCCTAGCCCTCCAACAATGCCTGCGCCGCCCGCCTCGCGTTCGCCCGCACACCCTCCAGCTCGAGCTCCAGCCCGCGGATCTTCGCATACGCCTCGCGCAGCTCCGTGTTCAGGCGCGCGTTCTCCTCCGTGAGGGCGCTGTCCTGCTGCGCCGGGGCGGCAGGCGTAGGGACAGGGGAGGAGTACGAGGAGTAGGACGAGGTGCGCTCCGCGAGCGAGGGCGCGGAGTACGACTGCATGGGGTGTCAATACGCGATAATGAGGGTGCAAAGAAAGGCGTACATCGACACTGCTCTGCCTTGCTACCGGCTCCGGCGCAGGTGCAGTATAAGTCCGCGTCGGCTCCACCTTCGGCTCCACCTTCGCTTGCACCGGCGCCGGCTGCGCCTGAGGTGTGTACGCCTGGGACGCCGCAGCCTTGCCCGCAAAGCTGACCCCGTCCTCGAGGCTGACGAGCCGTATGGGCGCCTCCTTGCCCGCGAAGAACTCGGCGGCGGAGAGGCCCGGCTCGATGGAGGGCGCGGGAGGGAAGATGTCGGATTGGAAGGAGTCGGCCTGAGAGAAGGGAAGGGTGCGTTAGTATTATTCGATGATTGGATCGTGGTAGAAGAGTGGAGGAGGATGACGGGGATAAGATGTATTTAGTCAAGAGGGAAGACAAGCAGTCCAAGATCGAAACCGGGTAGAGGCATCGATCTGAGGATCCACCAAGCGCAACTGCATCCAAACACCAACCACCCGCCATCCGTAACCGTGGTATGCAGAATGGTGAGCCAGTGTCCACATCCACCGACAATCCGCACATCACAGCCCGTACACTGATCGCACCTCGCTGTACGCGGGTCGCAACTCTTCTCCGCACCCGGCGCCGATCGATAGATCTACTGAGCCCGCTGCAGGGGATAGTGCATAGAACGTCGCCACCGCCGACACAGCGTGTTTTGCCAGGAGGTCCTCTCTCTTCTTTCTCCTGCGGGTCTCGACGTCGCGCCAGCAAGAAAAAGAAGGAAATAAGACAAAAACGCGGTCCACCCGCAACGCACGCAGCTCTCGTCTCCCCACTCCCTTTTTCTCTCTACCTACACCCACCCTACCCGCCCCTGGATACTGAGGAGAACGAGACCGCGACGTCGACCACGATCTCAGCTCGTGCCCCAACATTCAGCGTCCATGCAATCCATGAGACCAGACACATGCCCCCACCGCCTACGCGTGCAATATCTCCCCAATTCGAATCCCGCACGTGAGACCTCAAAGCAGCGCAGCCTCGACACGGGAGCCGAGCCGGTGCACTTCCCTTCTCGTGTGGGGCTCGTAGGCATCCGCCTGGCTCCCGAAAGAGAAAAGAAAAGAAAAGAAAGCAGCCAGTGGCACACCCGCAGATATCTGCACACGCACAACGTCCCCGCGTCGAGAGCCACAAGCAGTCGCGCGAGTGCAGGCAGAGCAAGTGTCTGTCCACGCGCGGGCGGGGATACTTCGGTGCCACACTCCCGTATCCACGTTCTGGCATCCTGCATCGCGGCGCTCGTCCCACACACCGGCGCCTGCAGTCAAGTCCAGAACGCAGAACCCCACTGCACACCGCGGCCACGCGAAAGCCATCCCAATCGCAACAGGCTCCGTCTCCCCGCTCTCCACAGACGCCACCGCACCCGCATCCACATCCACATCCACAAAAACACCGCACAAAAAACACCGCAGTCCAAAAAACACCGCACAAGCGGACCCAAAAGAAAACCCACCTTCCGCGGCACAATAAACGCAATCGGCTCGACCGTCCCCCCCGCCCCCCGGCCCGCCGTCGTGACCTTGTACGCGCGCGCGATCTCGCACTCGCCGACGTTCAGCGCGCGCCGCGGGAGGAAGCACATCCCGCGCTGCGGGTCGGAGGACTTGTGCTCGGAGAGCGGGTGCAGCGCGTCGGCCTCGTACTCGAAGTAGCGGATGTTGCCGTCGCTGCGGAGGAAGGGGTTAGTAAAGCCTAGGTAAAGGTGGGGAGAAGGGCAAGAAGAAGAGTGAAAGGGAGAAGGAAAATAAGAGGCAGAAGAAAGTATGTGGGGGTGCACGAGGAGGAGGAGAAACGCCAACTCCCACTATCGGAAACGCCCCAGATCGCAATCTGGCCCGCCTCGACCACGCCGTAGATGTAGCACAGCAGGAGAAGTGAGAAAAGGCCAGATAGAAGTAAAGGGAGTAACCCCAAACGCCCCAGACCGCAATCCCAGTGATCACCGCCTCGACTCGCCCATGCCCCACTCGATAAAAAAGGCGCACTCACCCCTTGCCGCCCAAAAACAGAATCCCATTGTCGCTCCAAAACGGCATGACGGACGCCCGCGCTCTGGTCGAGCGTGACGGTCTTGACGGTGCGCAGATCCGCCGTGTCCCACAGGCTGACCTGGCGGTCGGACATCTTGGAGAAGCCGGTTGTGGCGAGGCGGGTCGGGGCCTAAGTCGGACTCGTATTAGTATTGATCGCGTTCTCATTCCAGGACGTGGGGGAAATATGGAGGTGGACGGGCACCCACCGATAAATATGACGCGCGCGCCCTTGATCCCGCCGTGGCCCTCGGCCACGCGCACGGCGCCGCCGCCCACGCGCGGGTCGAACAGACGCAGCTTGCGGTCGCGCGACGTCGTGGCGAGGAGGGTGCCCGAGGGCGAGAACGCGAGCGACTGGATGGCGTCCGCGTGCCCCGTGAGCGTGAGCCGGGGCGCCTCGGGCGCGGCGAGGTCCCAGAGCTGTGTTGTCGTGTGAGCACGCGGAAGCGGTAATTTGTACAAAGGCGGGTGAGAGGCAGAAGGAGAAGGGGGTACCTTGACGACGTGTTCGCCGGAGGCGCTGGCGAGGACGTTCTGCGCGGTGGGGTGGAAGAGGACCTGGCCGACCTTGCGCGGGGAGGCGTCGATGCGCGCGACGGGATCGAAGTCCGTCGGGACCCAGCCTGCGTGCCACGCATTATCCATTAACATCGCTTTAAATATCACATCGATAACAAGAGCAGCACTTACCCTCGGCGCCCCACCCCTCAAAGGTCTCCGGCTCGACCTTCCACACCATGACCTTGCCGTCCTCGCCCGCGCTGGCGACGACCTTGTCGTTGTGCGGCGACCAATCCGTGTCGAGCACGGGTGCGGTGTGGCTGCGCGCGAGCGGGAGGCTGTCAGGGAGCTTGTAGTTGAAGTCCGGGATCGCTGCGAACGGCGACGGCAACGGGACGATGGCGAACGCGCCCCCGCCCGAGGCGTTCCAGTTTATGCTGAGGTATTCCTGCGTTGTTAAATGGATAAATAACCACTAAATAAATGGATGAAAGTAGGCGGACCCCCGAGGCGGCGACGACGTTTGTGTCCCATGCGCTGTTTGTGACCTTTACGTTCTCGAGCCCGTGTTCTTTCTTGGCCGGCTGGCCGAATACATGTCTGCCCCGTATTTAATAAATTAACCATATAATAATGGAGACTAACCGGTATTTGGAGGCGCGCACGAATCGAGACATGATGGATCGATGAGTGCGATGAGGCGTGTTTGCCTGTGTTTGTGCCTTGATGAGCGCCGTTGACGCGCCCATGTCGCCGACGGACGCGCCCTGAGCCCGGACCTGCACTGGTAGGCTAACGTATTTGACACCGAACCCTCTCTCTGGACACCAAGAAGTTAACCATCTTGACGCGTCCTGCGTTCGATGACTTGGCCGGGGAAGTGCGACCCTGTGGCTGTCTGCTATACGCTACACGGCCTTACTATATTCTCTTGGCCATGACTTTTGGAGCGCTGAAACACAAATCATTTAGCCTTGAAGGATGTAGAGCAATGACAAAGATCTCATACCACCAAAAGTTCAATCCTTCGCGGCACCCCCTGACATCTGCGCGCTACGCAAAGCTATAAAGTCGGGAGGATGCCCACCATCTTTGTCTAGCTCGTCCAATGCTGTCTACTCGCCTTTCCTGTGCCTTTGTCGTCCTTGCAGCGGCTTCGCTATCCTTCGCGTCGTGTAACCCCAACTTTGACGGCCACCCCGTCAGCATCCTCTACGCGGATACTGCCGGTCTCGAGGAGCTCGCCGTCGCCTCCGACACCGCAGGGGCCAATATAATTACCAAGGCCGTGAACGACCTGAACCCCGAATTCTTGGTCGAGAATTCGGGGCACTTCCCCACGAGCTATCTCATCAAGTAACGTTTTCCCCTTTTCCCATCTCGTGCGCTCCAGCTCACGGGTAAATAAAACTACAGGGACCAAGCAAATCACAATCTCGCCGTGTTTGCTGTGCAGGCCCCCCGTGCCCCCCCTGCGCTCAAGCTTAACACAATCGACAATACCGGAGAAGATGAGTACGTTATTCCTATGAATCAGTTTACTTATATATCACCAGTGCTCATAATATTTCAGGCGCCAATATTGGCTTATCAGCTGCGACACATGCAACTCCGGTGTACCTTCCGGAGGCGTCTTCGGGGTTGGCTGTCAAATCGCGAATTCATACGTCTCCGGGTTTTGCATCCAACAGCCCGGTGTTCTAGGAGGTGTTCTAGGACAGCCTCCTGTTCTTAGAGGGTGCTCCGGTGGGCCGAACCAGAAGTTCAACTTCCGGAGAGAGTTTCTTTGAGCGGCTGGATTGATGTCGATTTGTATGTATTGTTCAAGTTGTTTAATTGGAAATGATCCTATTGTATAGTCCCCTTTGTCTTGGTGAATTCTTCCACCGTAAGTGTATTTCTTCCTTGTTCTCCGTTGTCTATAATATTCTTCTTGAAGAATCGATGGACGGATCAAATTCTTCCCAGGTAGAAATTTAGGCGAATTCTCAACCTGAAACTCGCAAGAAAATTTATTTGCCTCCGCCTCCCTTGCAACCCACCCTTTGCAATTGCCGCATTGCGTTTCCGTTTCAGTTTCAGGCTTTCAGCACAGGCTTGTAGGTCCGGAGGGCCTCCGTTTTTGTAAATGGAATGGAATGCATTGTTTCTCGCTGAGCGAGCTGGAATGAATATTCTCACTGTTCCGACGGACACCGCTGGTGGAGTACCATGGTGATCCGAACCCGAGTGCGGAACGGTCCACTGATGCGACGCGACAGCGCGCGGCTGTACACTGCTACGCATGTCCTGTGCCATGATCCATCCTGCCACTGCCGTGTCGAGCTGCCACCGCTGCTCGATCCGCGCTCGCGACGTGCTGCCCACACTACCCCCGATAATTGGACTTGATTTGCATTTCGTTTCACGCAGTATGCCTGACCGCGCCCTACCCGAGAACGCCGCGGGTTATAAGGCGCCCGTGCAACTCTGCTGCTCCCTTTCCGCTCCCTCGCCTCCCTTCCGGCGCTCGTCCCTCCGGCCCTTCCTCTCCCTTGCCTTCCCCTGCCCCTCCCTTTCGTTACCACGTCTCCTTCCAGCCCTGCCTCCTCAGACTCCCACTCTTGCGAAGCCCAACAGACAGTAAATGACCCTCCCCGCCCTCGCCCTCGCGTCGCGCGCATGGCCGTGGGCGCACGCCGTCGCCGAGACCGCGCCGATCTCGATCCCGTTCGAGGTCGTTGTCTCCGACGCGCGGCTCACGAATTACTTCGCCGGTGCGTCCCGTCCCGTCCCGTCCCGTCCCGTCCCACTCCCGCCCGAGTTCGGCGCGTCGTATGTGCTGACGCGTTTTTGCACGCAGCGTCGGCGTTCACCGTTCTCTTGTATGTCCCCTCCTCCTTCCCTCCCTCACCCCACCACCCGTAGGAGACTGATTATGCGTCCTGTCCAGCATCGACTTCATATCGACCCTCGACGAAGAGGTGCTCTTCCCCTTTCCTTTTTCATTTTTTCATTTATTTTTCTTCGGCCGCCGTATGTATGATGCTGATACGCGAAACGCGCCCGCCGCAGATCAACTTCGTGTGGAACCGCCCGTGGAGCATCCCCAGCGGGTTATACGTGCGTCTTGTCTTGTCTTGTCTTTTCCTCACAAATTCCCTTCCGCCGTCCCTTTGATTCACAAATCCTTTTCCCTCTTTCCACGGGACTAATACTAACCTTCATTTTTTCCGGGGTGATAGCTATGGGTAGGCCCTCCCCTCGTTGAATCGAGTTGAATTGGATTTAACTTTAACTTTGGACAGAACCGCTACACGACCCTCCTCGCGGTCACCTTCTCCATGCCTTGTGCGTGCTTCCTCGTCCTCCTCCATCCAGCTCAATTCTTTTATTTATCTATTTGCCGAACCAGTCATGTTCCGCGAGATCGAGTCGAACCACGTACGTTACGTCGCATGCCCATTTCTCCTCTCCCCGTGCTGAACTGTTGCAGACGTACGTCTTCTCCGACCACTCGGGAATGTATCGGGAATGGGATATTGACGCGTCCTGCGTTCTATAGCTGTCGCTCCTTCATCATCGTGCGTCTTCCACTCTCCCTTCTCTTCAACGACCCAACTCATTCAACTTCTACTTCGGTTGGTTTGGTTTGGTTGGCAGAGCCAAGGCCTCGTCTCGACCCTCCTCTTCGGGACGTTCGATCTCCTGCTGACGTTACGGTGCGTTTGCGTTCCATAACTTCCTTTCCCTTCACCCAACTTTCCTGCCCAGCTCTGATCTGAGAGCTCGCTGAGCTGTACTGACACGTACATATTTCGCAGGGTATGGATCCTGTACGGCAAGACGCGCCGCATGGCGTACATCCTCTTCCCCACGCTCGTCGGTGCGTCTTCCCTTCCCTTCCCCTTCCATCTCCCACTGGCTAGAAAGCTAATATAATTTATTTTGGGTTGGCACAGTGGAGATGATCTCCATGTACGCTTGGATTTCACCTTAATTCCGTTGAATTCAACCGTGGGCTGAATCGGAAACTAGGATCACGGTCCTCCTCATCCCGGAGACGTTTCTGCATGGTACGTGCGCCCCATCCGCTTCCTCCCCCATCCCCTCCCTCCTTCCTTATTCATTCATTGCTTTTTCCAACTCTAACTCAATTCCGCGCGCAGAATTCGTTCACCTCGGGTACATAGCACGCTCAAATTACCCGAACGCCGTATTGATTCTAGATAGACCCGTGCTCCCGGGGTGTTACTTCACCAGTGAGCCCACCCCCACTTTTCGCTGCAAGCATGAAATAACGCGAACGACAGCGCCCGTGATAACCGGCCCGCAATTCGCGTTCTACGCCGTGCCCCCGCTTTTGGTGGTATGTACGCCCTCTTGCATCTACGCACCCACTTCTACTCACAAACACCGACTCCACTTCCAACCTACAAACGCTGAACCTCGAACCTGGTCACAGACATTCACGATGTTCATCCTCACGATCCATAAGTGCCTCGCGACGCTGCGGCAGGACAAGCGCGCGGACCTGGCGATCATCAACCTGTTTCTGCGAGACGCGATGGTGTGGCTTGTGGTCGTTTTTTGTGCGTGTCTTGTTTCAACGCTAAAATAATCCAGCCTCATCCTCATCCTTCCCTTGAACTCGTGCTGATTCGATTCTTTGAACTTAGTCTTCTACGGCGCGGAGATGATCATCTGGGCGACGGCGCGCCCGACGCTGACGCAGGTTCTCGTTGTGTACGTCCCTCCTTCAATTAATTTTCACTCCATCCATAACCAACTCATCGCATTCCCTCTCATCGCACCCAGACCCTCCCTCGCGTACGCCGCCCACTTACCCCCAACTTCGTGCACTAACTCAACCTCTCATTCAAAGCCTCTTCTCCCTCATATCCTCCCGCATCCTCCTCGAGACCCGCTCACTGTCCACTTCCTCCTCTTCCTTATCCTCATCATCCTCTTTGCCAAACTCAAATTCAAAATCACCTTATAACTCAACTTCGTCTTTACTACCTTTGAATTCAAACAAGCTCGCCCATGACGAGGAAGGGGATGAGGACATGGATGGGGATGGGGATGGGTATGAGGAAGAGGACGAGGAAGTAGAGGAATCCGAGAAGTTGTTACCGCCGCTACCGCCGCTCCAACCGGTGCGGGCGGCGTGGCGGACTTTTAAGTAGCGCGATGTACTTATGTCGAGTATGTATAGTGTAGTGTGGATTATGGGGGTGGGGTAATGTGTATTTTTAGGATATGAAGCTTGCAGAGATTACTGTGCGGTGTAACTGACAGACCGCAACTCGAACCTCCGTCTCCATATGCGCTCCTCCCGAACAGGTCCGCTCCGCATCGGACTCAAGACCCAACAAGGTACTTACTCCGTATCCCACGCGAACCCACGCGCCCATGTCCCTCAGAGGACGCGTATTGTTCGGCATGGGCCAAAAAGATACGGAAAGTTTCGGGTGCTTGATGAGATTGATTCATTAACCGTTATCTGATAATTCGCGGAATGTCATCGACAACGAGGATGTGCCGATGACGAAGTAGAAGGTAGGTAAGCTGCTCCGTGGGACTGTGGTGCACCGTCCGACACCAACATCAAGCGCCTCGAGTTTCTTTGCAATTCTTTACCAAAAAACTAATCATTAAAGACATACAAAATATATATCGGGTCGACATCAAGTGCCTCCACGAATCCACTTGAGTCTGCCGACTGCCGTCCTTTACGCGTTCCATGCCTTCCCTCCGTCGGCTCGTCATTTCTGTCATCTTATCTGATATAATGTCGTACAATCTTATCAATCCCGAACAAAGATCTTATCACGTTTGCCTTTTGAACACAAACCGTCACCTTCAAATTTTGCATATAAAAGGTAGGCCGAGGTTCAATGAGCCGTAGTTCTCGCACAATGAACACAAGCACTCGCACTGACTCGAACCCGAAGATTCTCATCGCAAGTTCACTCCGAGCTCGTTGTCCGATTTTGAAATGTCTTTGTAGGCTGGAGCAGGCCCGTCGGGACTCGTCCTGGCGCTTGTGCTGCGCCGACTTGGAATCTCTGTGAGGATCATTGAAAAGGTGCCGACTCCCGGCCTAGGTCAACGTGGATTCGGTATTCAGGCTAGTCCAGCGCTCGTTTTGTGTCCGCCTGCTGATGTTTTCTCTCTCTGTGCAGCCACGCACGCAAGAGCTCTTCCACGCGCTCGGTATGCTCGCTGATATCCAAACACATGTGAGGTCTCTCCCCCCGATGCGGAGCTACGTCCTTCCAGCGGGCATCGTCCCGCTCAAAACCTTCCACATGACACCGGTCGTAGATCCGACGCCCGATCGCCCTTTTGTGAGCCCCAATTTCAATTTGAGCCCAGCACCCTCTAATCTGCAACTGCTTCAGGTGGAACTCCTCACTCTGGGCCAAGATGTCCTCGAGGGTGTCCTCCGCGCCGCCTTGAAGGAGACATATTCCTGCGAGGTGGAATTCGGGACAGGGACACAGCTGGTTTCGTTCACGCAGGATGCGGGCGGCGTGGATGCGGTCATAGTCAGAGGCAACGCGGGTCCCTGGCCAAGACGACACCCAGAGGTTCAACTTTCTCGTAGGTGCGGACAGCGCATGCGGGATCGTCCGAAAGCACCTGGGCCTGCCATTCCTCGGTGAATCGCGGCCCTCTGTGAAATTCATCATAGCGGACATCCGCGTCGAAGGGATAGACGAGGATGTGAGTTCTCACTTCTATCGACTTTCCCTTGTTCAACCGACTCTGTGTACCCTTGTAGCATTGGCATCTATGGGGCGACCCGAAGGCAGACAGGTATTTCAGACTCTTCTCCCTTTTATCGCTGGGCTATAATTCAACTCCGTGCAGTGTCCTCCTACGACCCACGGGAATACCAGGACTTTTCAGATTGGTGGTTATTTTGGCCGGCTCGGATATTGACTACGAGACCGTCATGAAAGACCACACCGTCCTTCAAAATACCATTAACACCATCACGGGGAGATTGGACTTGAACCTCACCGAGGTAGTCTGGATTAGACAGTGGACGTAAGTCCCTGCTACTCCTGAAAATCGTCTGGTTGATCTCTTTTAGACCCAACATCAGAATGACGGACACGTTCTCCGTGGGTCGGTGCTTCCTGGTTGGAGGTAAGGATTTATTTGCATGGTCTGTTGAAGTCTAAAAAAGCCAATATGTTACAGATGCAGCCCATGTTCACAGGTAAGCTCCATCTCCAATGTGCGCAACAAATACTAAGCAGATCTCTTTCATACTAGTCCAACCGGCGGCCAGGTGTGTATCTCAAATATCCATTGATATCTTTCATCACATTCTTTCTCACCAATTTGTACAGGGCCTCAATACAAGCGCACAAGATTCCTTCAACCTGGCATGGAAGCTCGCTCTGGTGGTTCAATCCTACGCACCAATGACCCTCCTCGACTCCTACAACGACGAGCGCCTCCCCGTCATCGCGGAAATGCTCCAGAAAAGCACTGGTCTTCTCGACAAAACCGTCGGCGAGACTAACATCACCGGAGACACCTCGCGCTGGGACCGTGGCGGTGCCCTGCTAATGTTTGACATCAATTATTGCTGGAGCCCCATTGTCGTCAACGAGCAGGTCGAGGATAGGGATGATACAACAACACCAGCAGCACCGAGAGACCCGTATGGCACCTACAACAACGGGCTCAAGGCAGGTGATCGCGCCCCCGACGCATCGGAGCTCAGAGACATCCCTGGCGGGAGTGTGGGTCTGTTCAACGACGTGTTCGATTTCTCGCGCCACACGGTTCTCGTGTTCTCTGCCACAACGGATCCGGAGCGATACGACACGCTTCTCACGCAACTTGCGCGCTATCCCCGAGGCCTGGTGTGCTGCGTGGCGGTTCTCCCTGCAAGGGCTGGCACCTCAGGAGAAAAAATTGCTCGCGTTGGTACTGGAATAAGGGTTCTGGAGGATACGAAAGGACATGCACACACTAGCTACCATGGCCGCTTCGAAGGCGGATGCGATATTGTGGCTGTGAGACCAGACAGAATCATTGGGGCGGTTGTTCGCAGTCCCGAGGCTCTGGAGCGGTATTTCGCTCAGATATTTGCCTGAAATTAGATCTACCACTTCTGAAATTTGTTTATGGTATTTTTGAACCATGGGCAAGATTTTCTAAAGTGGGAAAGAGCGTGTTCAACTCGTGAAACGATCCTAGTGACCTTTAAGCTACAATGGCTTTCCAGGCCATATGCGGGCATTTTTTGTATGCGGAGGCACCAGATGACGCAGCCATCCAGTGGCGGGGATGGCTCCAGCGCAAAGTGGCTAATTATGGAGCTAAAACCTTTGGCTGAGTGGAATTGCTTCCTGCGCGGGAGCCAAACCCTTCATTAATTTTACCCAGCTTCTGGTGTTATGCCCGAGCGCGGGTAGAATGTTTATAGAGCTCGATTTTCAGAATCGCCTTGGAATCACCACAGGTTCACGACGGAGTGTATGAAAGATTGCTGATATGAAATTTTACCGGTGGGAGTCGAGTCGTTCGGAATCAACAGGAATCAGATGGAGAGTGGCGTCAGCAAACTACCTCAGGCCGCCTCGGTTGAACGGTGACCCGCGGATCAGCGGGTCAACCACCCAAATGAGTCAATTGACTCCACTTGTTTACGTTTACATTGTTTTGTTCCTCACCCATTCTGAAGGTTCACCGTTCAATCCTAGTATAAGATGGTCGCAGCAATTCGAGCACAACACAACACTCCACATTGAACCTCATTCCTCATACCTAGAGAATGGACAACAACGCCAACCCGAAAATCCTGATTGCGAGTTGCTTCTGGATCGTCTGTGTTGGGCATATAGTAGCACATCACCCTAGTAGTGTCTGGTGCTACAACCGGCAGCTTGGGCTCACTCCAATTCTACTTTATATCACCTAGCAAGAGTCCTGAGTGCTAGCAGTAGCACATCAGAAGTGCTAGTGCTTTCCTGTTGTATTTCTACTGGTCCTAGGAAATCACAAAAATAGCACTAGATGCCACATGCTCTTGTCACACCATTTCAATGGAATGATGTGTGACCACCTACATAAATATATGTGATATGGGTGTATGCAATCCTCACTTGCTACTATCACAGTGCATTTAAGTGTACTTGCACTCCATCTTCCTAACTAGCTGTAGACTCACAACACTCTAGATATCATGCTTACCGTGTATCTAGGTAATAAATACTTGCTACTATCATGGTGTATCCGAAGATATTGTGCTTACCATGTATTTAGTTCCAGCAGGTTTATGTGTGAACTGGAACAAGAAATCAAGCTCCAAGACCTTGTGCCAGATATCCATGGCAGTGCCGAGGGCCGGGATCAATAAGGGACAAGTTTGGGGTGTAAAGGTTCATGTATATGGGTAAGTAAGTAAATGATACAGGAAAAGCACAATAGCTATATGCTGAGGCATGAATAGAAGACCATTCAAGGCAAACTGTGAATTGGTCTCCATGATGAAGACTAGTGTAAGGGCAACCTTACAGCAATTGGCAGTACTAAAGGCGTGGATCGAAAACATCTTGTTTTAGGATGTTTTCAGAGAATTGTCTATAACTCAATCAGTTTGCCACTGATTTGAATGAAATGTAGATAGATCTGTCGGGAAAATTCATGCGCAATTAGTGATAGAAATGAATTCATAAAAATATAATGTATTGGGTGATCTGTATTTTTGGACTATTTTCACACCGGATACCCGCTAGTATGCCTGAAACATGTCCTAGTGAAATTCCTAGGTAAATGTAATCCTTACAATATCTCTGAATGCCCAAACTGCCAAATGGATCCAATGGAGCTAGAGGGACTGTAACTAAATTTTCTGTACTTTTGGCTCTATTATATGTTTTCTGAGGTTCACATGTCATCCCTCCCTAAATATTAGGTCACTGGGACATGTTCTGAGCATGCTAGACAGTATTCGGCACAAAAACAGCCCCAAAACACAGATCACCCAATACATTATATTTTTATGAATTAATTTCTATCACTAATTGCGCATGAATTAGCCTGACAAATCTATCTATATTTCATCCAAACCAGTGGTAAACTGATCGAGTTACGGACAATTCTCTGAAAACATCCTAAAACAAGATGTTTTCAATCTGCACCTTTGGTACTGCCAATTGCTGTAAAGTCAAGAACATGGTGGTGGTGATGAGCCTATGTACAAGGGACTTCAGGGACATCCAGCCATGATAATCCTGGGCTGATCACCTGGGTTACTGCTCTTTCATCCATTCTGTATGTTATGTAGCATGGGTTATCAATAAGTGCACTGCAATAGAAGAGCGACAATTGGATTAAAAATGGCATACATGGCGGAAGTTAGCGGAGCAGAAAAAAACTAATGATACAAAAAGAATCTTCACCTTGGCTGTGGGGAGCAATGACAAAGGGGTGTCAGCATCAAAAAGAATGCATGTGCATACTAGATACAATAGTTAGAGCAGGCATGATGAAACCTGGTGATAATGATCCTGGTTAAAGCAACGTAAAAATCAGGCTACCTATCAGACCAGCAACAAATCAAGCAAACATTGAGGTAACAGGTAAAAATGGGTACCAAGTAGTTCAATCTTACAAAATAATACACTAAATTCAAAACAGGAATACAAAGTCAGACTCATGAAATTTGAAAAAAAAAGTGGAGAGAGATTTAAAATGCGCAGTGGAAGATTAGAATCTTGAAGTCAAAAGGTATTATGTCAGCACTAAATGCATCACATTTAGGTTTAAAAAAGTCTTCAAAAATGTAATGAACACAGCCACTATTTCATTACATCCTCAGGATGCACTGATGTTTGTTTCATGAACTCAAATATCCAGATCTGATTGATGAAATGAACAATCACTTTATTACATAAAGTACTCATAACATCTTTGGAGGAATAAGATTATTTGTAGTGGCATTGTTTTGGTGGTTGTTTTCATGCAATCCCAAACCAAAGCTATTTCTAGTCATTTATCAAGTGCACTGTTTCACTGTCACACCCCATACTGTGCAGGACTGTAACCAACAACACCCTCCTGCCTTCTGCACTTACACAGTCAGTTGGTTCATCACTGATTGGTGACACTAACACAGAACCCTTACCTGTCCTGTGTCTAGCAATTGTGTATTCCAACAGGGTCAAGCTGTATGAGTAGACCTTCCACTTTAACTGTTGTGTGCTGATCCATTGGACTGAAATCTCAGAGGGGCCTGGGAATATATGAATAACCATTGACTATTTGTATACAAGCCAAGTTGTTACTTAAATATGTACAGAAGATGGGTGACCATACTGAAACTCTGTTTACCAATTCTTTTGTCCTTTTCACTTGGAACCTCACATTGTACCAACTCCATCTGCACCTCCTTACTCACAGCTTCACTTCATCTCCCATGTCTGGTTGGTCCTTGCCTCCACCCACTGCAACAGATAGATCATCCAGGGACACAGCCGGTACACCAGCAATTGCGAGCCAGGCCAGATTGTTTCTGTGTTGCTCGAGAACATCTTCCTCAACAGAAGCCAATCTTTTATCAATATTTGCAACCTGTTCTCCCTGTGATGACCGTTCAAACAGTGGCCTTGCTGTGGTCCAATGTTCTGTTGCCTTGGTAAGGTCATGGTTTTGCTTGCAGATGTCTCCCAGTCGAAGCATGCACTCTGCTTTGCTGCGATGGACATCCATATGTGTAAATCCTTCCAGTGCTATTGTGAACAGGCTGACAGCTGTATTCTCATCATTCTGAACAAGGAAAACATCTCCGATAAACTGCAGGGCTTGGTAGATTCCTAGCTTCTGATTTGATTTGAGTGAATGGACTAGGAATACTGTTGGCCAGTTCGGCTGCCAATTGGGAGCATTATGCCAGCGACTCATATCACTGAGTAATTCCAGACAATGTAATACCATACCAGGATGGTGTCCATAAAATGATTCAAGGCATTTTTCCAAAAGTAATTTTGCCGCCACTGTATTTCCTTGGTTCAAAAGGAGAATAGCAGAAATGCTATCACACATTGGTGCTCCAAGGTGAAACCGTATAGGGCTGAATATTCCTGCAGCCACGTCAAGTTTTTTTTGGATGCCCTCCTTGGAAACACCAAGAAATGTATCAATCAATGCATCAACCAACAAGGCATAACCATGATTGATAGGATCCTGTTCCATTGAAGTTTCTTCAAGAATCAGAGTATTGATATTATGAGCCTCAATGTATTCTGATCTGTACTTGTGAACCTGTGCCTGAATAGACATGGTTTCATGGTCTAAAGTACCTTTAGACATGCCACAAAGGCTGAGAAGCTTTCTTGCATGGTTACAAGCTAAGATGCTGTTCTCATAGTAACCAAGCTCCATAGTGCAAATTGCGTCAGACTGCAGTGCTTGTGCTTGTTGATAAAAATTTGCAGAAGCTCTGGCAAGCCTCAGGGATTCAGATAAATGCAGACGGGCCATGACATAGTCACCAACAAAGACCCTCATCCATGCAAGGGTTTGCAGTGATTCAGCCTGTCTCTTCTTGTTTCCGGTAGCAGTTGCCAAAGAGAGGGCATTTTGAGTATTCTCCAGTGCACAGAGAGGTTTATGTTCCATTTCTCTATAATAACCTGCCACATTGAGATAAAATCTGCCTGTATAGTCATTAAAACAAAGTAAAGAGAGCCAGTGTTGAGCATACATTTAAGATCATCATCATCAAAGTCTTTGAAGTGTTCAAAAACCTCAGCAATCAAAATCTGACATTTGGAAACTGGATAGTCCTCCCATGACCCAAGTAGTTCCGCAACAAAGTAAGCCTGCAATCGAGCATTCTTAGTTTGTGGAAGGATTTGGGGAATTTTCAGAAAAGCTTGGACCACCCCCCGACCAGTGTCTATACTGAAACTGTGTAAATAGCAAAAGCAATAAATGCTATTTGTCAGGTCTTGGTGTCCCTGTTGTATCCTGGTCACAGCTACATTTTGTATATTTGCATAATTGGATGAGATTTGAGCAACTATTCCAGAATTTGAATGAGTTCCGTGAAACTCTTTGTACAACTCGAGCAGTTCCTGGAAGTATACAAGAAGTGGCTGAATGAGGGAGTCTCCTGGAGGCAGTACACTGTGGATATATTCTCGGATAGGCAACAATACCTTGATCCGTTTCTGTTTATCAATATAGGCAAGAGCAGTCCCAATCAATGCTGCTTTGCAGCTACGTATATTGACAATTGGAAGCTTGCTCTGCACCAGCTCTACATCTGAAAGTCCATCAGGCAGTATGGACAAAAGGCTCAAAAGCTCTTGTGCACCAGGGACTGCATTGATTCTTGGGCTTGACAGAGATAAGGAAATGGATAAGTCAAGATTAGTTCTCCTATCATGACCGTCTGAGATCAGAGTGGTTTTTTTCTTGCTCCCAGTGAGATAGGACATGTGTACAGCCTTCTGAGTCAGCAAGATGTGCAAGCAGATTGATAGCAAGTGGCATGTTGTCAGTCAGGGACAGAACTTGGTCAATTTCCCTCTGGTCACCATTGTAATCAGTGATATCCAGAAACATATGTAGAGCAGCATCGTGCTCCAAAGGTGGCAACGGCTGCAAGAATGGCCGACTCCACAAAACTTTGGCTGGCCTTTCAGCTCCTCGCATTGTAATCTGTGATAAAATGAGGACATAGAATACTTGGGCCACAATCTGTACCTACCATTAATGCAAGATGCTTTATATCTGTGAGCAAGGACAGGAACTCTTCGATATCCTTTCGAGTCTCCAGTGGTTCCCATAATGTTTCAAAGTTGTCCAAAATCAACAATGTAGGTGGACTTCCAAAGAAATGATTGACAACCATTTGAGTGAGATCTTTCCCTGGCTTCAGTTGCAAATGAGCCCCAATAAGAGCCACAAGCTCAGATTTAGTTGATGCTGAATCACAAGCAACAAAGAAGCGAAAATGGTGATATCTTGCCACAATTTCCGGGTGGTGGACAGCAGCTTGTGCCAAACTTGTTTTTCCCATACCACCTGCACCCAAGATTGCAATACGAGGTGTTGTTTGGTGGAACAGTTTGAGAATCTCAGACAGTTCTGAGTCTCGGCCATGGAATATTTTGGGCTCCGGTGGCAGCATTGAGATTGAGCTGGAGCTGGAAACAGCAAGAAATATGAGCAAGGCATTGAAACCTAGTTTAAAATTCTGACCTGTTTTGTGAGCGAGAATAGACTCCACCAATCTGTATACAAGTTGTAAAAGTCAGTGCTTGAATCCTATATAAGACAGGTACATACTGTAGATGCTTGATCTGAGCTTGTGTCAGAGAGGGTTTCAACCATATTGAGTACTTCCTGATATCTCTTCCGTGATTCTTCATGCAGCTCTGCAATGTCTTTCATGACATTGACACTCTTGATCTGTACAAGATTTTTCACATGGAACTGGACTCATGACAACTGTGGTGCCTACCTGGAAAAAATCAAGTCCTTGCTGCAATCCTGTCTTGCAATCCCTGAGCAGGATATTCATTTCACCCTGACGGAAAAATCTCCTGATTTTGCTGTTGCTCTGCTGGGCCTCAACAAAAGTATGGATCTTATGGAGGGTCCTAAATTCATGTAGTTATCATGCCAGCGAGATTCCACCAAAGGCCAACATACTCGCCAAATCTTCCAATATGGTGCAAAATGTTTACTGGCAACTCTCCACCTGTATCCAATTTCATGTGGGCAAAGACAATTGCATCGAGCAAGCTATAGGCTTGCTCCATTAACAAGCTACATTCATTTTTGTTTTGTTTGACAGCCTAGAAGAACAACTGAGATTCACTGTCATGTTGAGTTGGTAGTAGCATTAACCCCAATATTTTCCAAAAGGGACTGAATTGTTGCTGAGATCACTTCCAAGAATGGAGTGTTTAGATTAACCGCAAGGACTTCCAAGGTTTTCAGAGTCACAGAAAAACAAGCTGTGATGTCGCTAGCCGCGATTTTGGGGGGCATTTTTGGGTGCGGGCAGTTCCTGACACCCACAAGCAATTTATGTTGAATGGTCGTGGGAGTGCCTATGTTCATTGGTTGGCTATATCTAGATAGATCATCCACAGTACGAGAAGGTTGTCACCGCTGACAGGTTACATGGTGTGGATTTTTGCAACAAATATGGAACCGAGGATATTGGGACCAGCACATGAATCCAGGCACTTTCGAAGCCCACCTGCTCCAATTACACGGGAATATATCTCATGCTGCTGGCCAAGCACAAAACTCAGTGTCTCCGATCTTTCAAGGTCAGAAAGAAATTCGAACTAAATTTGAAAATGACTGCTCAATCAGACACCTGGAATGTTTTCCCGCAGTTCGGCGGATTAGCGCTGGCAGGAGAGCTAGGCACCCAAATTTGGGCAAAATTCGGTGTTCTGGCAGTCTGTCTGTCATTGGCTGCCTAAAGTCTGCTTCCTCTCTTCACACGACTCTGATTATGATTATCCTCCAGAGCCGCTGCCGAGCTTTGCCGCCATCTGACTGCGGTAGGCGAGACGGTTTTGGTTCGATTTCGGGTGACAGCGACAGGTGATTTGATGTAGCCGGAGCCAACCGAGCGCCTATTGTGGGCGCTTCTTCTTTATTCTGTCTTACCGACCAACTGGGCTAGATATATTGAATCGCTCGGCTGTCTGAGTACCAATATAGGATCCATGTTGATGTTACTCACCGAAACTTATTCTTCACGGCTGTGGGGGTCGGGCCCAAACTGGGCGAAGTTCAACAGTGTGCGGTTGAGTCTGGTGGAATGAAGAAAATGCAAGATGTCGTCCGGTTGATAAATGATGAACAAGATCTGTAACAACAGCTTAAAGCTGGTGGAGCAGGTGGGAAGAATACTGTACACATAGAGTATCAGTGATGCGCCTAGGGGAGACCACCATTATGACATCGGCTCGCCTGGTGTGCGGCAATCCATGTCCTGGAAGAGCCTTCACCAATCGTCCTTGGTTTGCACATTTTGACCCGAATATGAATGGCCCAAAGAGTGAGCAAATTGAGATTAAACAAGATTCAACCTGTCGCCGATTCGAGCTCTGGTGAGTTAGGAATAGGAGCGGGCGCCTGACTCTCTTGCCGGCACCAATCCGCTCATCTGCGGGGAAACAGGTAGTCGCTTTCAAATTTAGTTCAAACTTCTTTCTGACCCTGGAGGCACTGGAGTTTGTGCTCGGCCAGCGGCAGGAGGTAGATATTCCTTTCCCTGTAATTGGCGCAGGTGAGCTTCAAAAGCGCCTGGGCTCATGTGTTGGTCCTAACATCCTCCGGGAAAAATCAACATTTAACCTGTCGGTGGTGACAACCTTCTCATCCTGTGTCTGACTTGTCTAGATATAACCAACCAATGAATGTACGCACTCTCACGACCATATAGCATAAATCACTCGTCTTTGTCCCCCCCCCATCGTTCTCGCCACGGCAAACTCCGCTCCCTAGACTTCTACCGCAACGGCCAGTGCCCCGCCCCCATCCCCTCCCCGCTCACCAAAACCTCCTCCAAGATCTCCGCCCTCGAGCCCAACATCGAATATACCTTGGAGCTCGTCCTCCGCACCACCGCTGGCGTCTACCCCTCCAACCTCATCCGCGTCCGCACACACACCATGGCCGACACCAGCGGCGTCGCCGTGTGCTTCGGCACCGTGCAGGATCCGCTGGTGCTCGAGAACGCCAAGATGGCAGCGGGAGGTGGGGGCAAGGTGGAGCGAGAAGATCCAGATTGACACGACGCATTTCGTGTGCACGACGCCGGCGGGGGCGACGAGTGCTGCTGCGGCGGCGAATACAACAACGGGCTCAAGGCAGGTGATCGCGCCCCCGACGCATCGGAGCTCAAAGACATCCCCGGCGGGAGTGTGGGTCTGTTCAACGACGTGTTCGATTTCTCGCGCCACACGGTTCTCGTGTTCTCTGCTGCAACGGATCCGGAGCGATACGACACGCTTCTCACGCAACTTGCGCGCTATCCCCGAGGCTTGGTGCGCTGCGTGGCGGTTCTCCCTGCAGGGGCTGGCACCTCAGGAGAAAAAATTGCTCGCGTCGGTACTGGAATAATGGTTCTGGTGGATACGAAAGGACACAAGATGTGCCTTCGCTCCGCTCCGGCGCAAGTGCCAAGGCTAGCAATCATCATTTACATTGCATATTGTATTCATGGACGTAGAGAAGTACAGTTATGGGTTACAGTCCATGCGCGACTTTCTCTCATCCCCGCCCGCGGTTGCTGGCTTGATAGCACACCAATGAATGTTTAGCAAATAGCTAGAGGCAAGAAATATAACAGACCGAATACTTGATGGACATTGGAAAAGTCAACCTGTGAGAGACATCTCTCATACCACACAGCAGCGTGAATTGGTGGTGAAGTCCTACAACGCTAGGAGCTCACTTGGATGTTAGCATCGAAAGCGAGTACATCGCGCGAGGCACATTGATACTCACCTGGGCAAGTAGCCGGGCTTTCGATGAAGAGGTTACATTCATTGGCTATGGGCATGCCGTGTTCAGTGAAAGGGATGCGTCCGAACGAGCAATACGAAAAATATCCATCCATTAGAAAGGAAATTCAAGATATCACACCGCTGGTACATGTCGCCTATCGCAGGAGGTCCAAAATTGCATCCACAATGTTGACGTTCTTCGGGACGCGTTTGGACTGCGGGACAGGGTCCATTGAGTAACAATTAATTGAGCTCAATGATGTGCAACATGATAATATCTGGTAGAAGCTTCGAAGACGCTCACCAGGTGGCAGAGATGTGTCCTTGGTGCCTCAGCTTGCTCCCAGGAGGGAAATCCAATACACATAAATTCGATTGACCGGACGGAGCAAGGAATGCTGATGTGGCGTGAAATGGTCGGGGGTTGTATCAGACATCGACGGCGATGCTCAGGTGCCACACCTGGAGGGTTTGAATCAGCGGTATCGCAGAACAAAGACCGTCTGGGTGAAAACTTCCCACCGCATTCTATCTCGGCACAGGAACTCGAATACTACTCCGGAACATCGTATAGTGCTGTCGGTGTGGATGACACCGAGTTCCACGTACCTGAATGTCGCAAGGCATTGAGTCAGAGAATGGGTCTGCTATGTTATAGAAGCGATGAGACAACTCACGACCCCAAAAAATGTGTTAGGGTGCGCACGCGGACACGGAGATCGAGTACAAAGATGTGATATGGAGCGGAAGATCGCTGCTTTAGTCGAGACCGCAGCGAGCCTGGCCAAAGTTGGAATGCGAGAAATGCAAGGGGGAGAGTTCGCAGCCTGGGGATCAAAATGTAAACGTCGAGCATCCCGATTCAGCGACTCACAGGAGCAGTAGAAATCGAGATGCTACCCACCGATATTGCTTAGAAGCCAGTGCCAGAAAGCACCGCATGAACCGAAAAGGAAAACCTGCCTCATTGGGGTGGAGAGGGATGTGTACTGAAATTCGCAATATCTGTGATGCTTACCTACGCGGGCCGTATTGACATTGCGTGGACAGCTGGGTGCCGGCTTGGATGGTCATACGTTCTTGGGTGGTTAGCATTGCTTAAAGAGTAAGACGGGGTGTAAAGGAACAAATGGCGCGATTAGATAAAGCGGGAAGGTGATGGGAGAGGGAAAGAAGGATGCGAAAGAGAACGTCCTTTTTGAACGGAGGTTGAGCGGTTGATCGGGGAGGTCGAAAACGGTGTGGAGCATCCAGATACCTGGATCCAAGCCATTCTCTGATGCAAAGGTTAGCGTGCGGACCCGAGAAATAGAATAGGAAATGGTATGGACATACGGCAGCCGCGGGCGGAGAGTGAGAAGCGAGAGAGCAGCTGAAGTAAAAAAGGGAAGTGATCGGACGAGCCGGTAAGATATCCGACAATTGTTGCACCCAAGCAAGACCCACGTATCAACGCATGAATCGTAGAGGAACTTGCAGAGATCCCATTATAGCAGTTATTTTGCAGCAGATCGGACTGATCTCAAGTTCACACATCAAACTGATTTCGCCCTGGCGTGGTGGTGTATGATATGGACGCAAATACGGCTGAAGGGCCACGTCCATTGACATCATCTTCTCCGCACGCATCGAGTCCTGACCTCGTCTGTCTGTATCTTGACGCCGTGTAATGATCCCAACGACACCATAGCGTATTCAGCGCAGACCTCCTCTCTTCTTGGCGATTGGTCGTGCCGGCCTTCAAACAAGCTTTGAATCATATCTCATTCCTCGCGTGGCCGACTTAGGGCTATCTTGACCTTGACCTCAACATATAATTGGGCCTAGTCAGATGCCAGCATAGTCCGAGAAAGCACCTATACAGCCAGAGAGGACACTGGGAACGTGGTTATTTCGATTGGAAGCTTGCAGTGAGAATTAGCTTGAGCTCATTGGAAGCTTGAAACGTTTTGAGCAAAGACTTTGGCTCCGGGGATAAATTGCAAATGGCTTGGGTTGAAGTGAGAAGGCATCGTAGCTGAGCTTGAGTAAATTACATAGCAGCTCACAACCAAGAAGGAATTTGCGGATGGCTCGGGGTGAGGGGAGGAAGCACGAAACGATGGGAGGGGCGAGTCCTTTTAATGTGAAATGTCCGTGACCGCAGTACCGAAGATCCGAAGGCTGTTGCCTCACGGGATCCCCTTCACTTGCTCAAAAGCACCAATTCGGTCCAGATTTCACAGCTTTGGCCGGGTTCAGTGGCAACGATCGCAGCTCGTTCCAGCTCCGAAGGCTGTTCAGCCTTCACGGAAATCTCCGCTTCCACGCAGTAGTTCCAAATCTGGTTTGATTTCACAGCTTGTAGATTTGGAATTTGGGGCTCACTGGGAACAACTTTACGCATATGGCTAGACGGATTGTTGGCGCAGTTCACCTTCTGTTCAATCGCAGGGTGTTTGATCCTGAGAATTAGGACAATGCGAGGGAAAGAGAAAAGGGGATAAGCCTAATGGGGTGAAACCAAAGAGATGCAAATGAAAGCCGTCCATTTCGTTAAAGAAACGGTAGATAGATTGAGAGGAAGGCTGCGCCGGAGAGTTTGAGAGTTTCGCAGCGGGTTCAAGGCGCAATGAAGACAAAAAAGGTGTGCGCAGACGGACGGAGCATACAGTGCACAACTGAGGAAGATTTCGGAAGTCGAATGGCGCAGTGCGTGGTAGGTCATGGGATGTGTATACCGTGGATATTGCTGTCGGACAAACGGGGATAATTATGGCAGAAAACGAGAGAAAGAAAGAAGCAGCGAGGATATATGGGGATCTTGCACAGGTTTCGTAGGATATCGTTAAAGAACGGTTAATTAATGCGTACGCTAGCTACCATGGCCGCTTCGAAGGCGGATGCGATATCGTGGCTGTGAGACCAGACGGAATCATTGGGGCGGTTGTTCGCAGTCCCGAGGCTCTAGAGCGGTATTTCGCTCAGATATTCGCCTGAAATTAGATCTACTACTTCTGAAATTTGTTTATGGTATTTTTGAACCGTGAGCAAGATTTGCTAAAGTGGGAAAGAGCGTGTTCAATTCGTGAGACGATCCCAGTGACCTTTAAGCTACACCGGCTTTCCAGGCCATATGCGGGCATTTTTTGCATGGCATGGCTCCAGCGCAAAGTGGCTAATTATGGAGCTAAAACCTTTGGCTGAGTGGAATTGCTTCCTGCACGGGAGTCGAGCCCTTCATTAATTTTACCCAGCTTCTGGTGTTATTCCCGAGCGCGGTAGAATGTTTGTGAAGCTCGATTTTCAGAATCGCCTTGGAATCACCACAGGTCCGCGACGGAGTGTACGAAAGATTGCTGATATGAAATTTTACCGGTGGGAGTCGAGTCGTTCGGAATCAACAGGAATCGGATGGCGAGAGTGGCGTCAGCAAACTCGCGTCGTCTCCTTCAAGCCCGACCTCAGGCCGCCTCGGTTGAACGGTGACCCGCGGATCAGCGGGTCAACCACCCAAATGAGTCAATTGACTCCACTTGTTTACGTTTACATTGTTTTGTTCCTCACCCATTCCGAAGGTTCACCGTTCAATCCTTGTATAAGATGGTCGCGGCGATCCGAGCACAACACAACACTCCGCATTGAACCTCATTCCTCGTATCTAGAGAATGGACAACAACGCCAACCCGAAAATCCTGATCGCGAGTCGCTTCTGGATTGTCTGTGTTGGACATATAGTTAACCTCGAGTACAGGCTGGAGCGGGACCGTCTGGCCTAATTCTCGCCCTTGCACTCCGCCGAAATGGAGTCCCTGTGAGAGTCATCGACAAGCTCGCAACTCCCGCCCTCGGCCAACGTGGGCCAGCTATCAGTGTGAGTCCGCCTCAGTGTCTATGAATAAACTCGATTATTGACGCGGAAATTTTGCATACTAGCCACGGACCCAGGAGATCTTGCGAACCCTGGGTGTGCTGGATGATGTAAAAAAATGGGCGATATCACCACCTCCCATACGAACGTATGCTGGAACTGAACCACTTAAAACGTTCAGCATGACGGCTGCGTTGGAGGCAACCCCAGTCTTCCCTTTTGCAAGTTCCAGCTTTCTACAGTAGTGCCTGTATACTCATCTTCAACAACTTCAGAGAGAACCCATTTGGATTGGTCAAAATCGTTTGGAGGGCGTCCTCCGCGATGCTTTGCACAAGTATTCCTGCGAGGTTGAGTTTGGGACCACTCTGGTTTCGCTCGTTCGGGATATGAACGGCGTTGATGCGACGATCGTCAAGGAAGACGGAAAGGAAGAGACCCAGAGATTCGAATTTCTCGTGGGTGCCGATGGTGCCCGAGGAGTGGTGCGAAAGCAATTGGGTCTCACATTCCTAGGCGAATCTCGTCCCGGGAACAACGCCATCATCGGCGACATCCGTGTCGAGGGTTTAGGCCAAGATGCAAGTCGACGTCAGTTTTTACGGGTTATGGACTGACCGTATTTCCAGTATTGGCACATGTGGGGCGAGCTAGCATCCCAATGGTTCGCGTTTCTCTTTTTCTAACCCGCCGTACGATTTAACGGCATGATAGTGTATTCCTCAGACCCACAGGCGAGCCAAACCTCTTCGGATTGATATCGTCCTTCTCTGGACTCGACTACGACGCCGTGATGAAAGACCGCGCCGCTTTTCAAGATGCCCTCGACACCGTCACAGGTCGGAAGGACCTCAAAGTTCTTGAACTGGTTTGGCTCGCACCTTGGAGGTCGGTTCTTTCTCTGGTCCACGCATTCATTCGATGATCGATTTGTTATCTTCCAGACCCAATATCAGAATGGTAAATAAATTCTCGGCCGGCCGCTGTTTCGTTGCGGGAGGTGAGCGTCCAGTGCCCACTGTGCGTAATGCTCTGAATGGTAAATGTATCGGCAGATGCTGGCCACGTTCACAGGTAAGTCCTCTACCCGATGTGCCCAACGAATGATGAAGAGATATCCTCCTAGTCCAACCGGCGGCCAGGTGCCCATCTTCCACTCCCCCCCTTTCAGTGCTTTGTTTCTCAAATTTTTACAGGGCCTCAACTCCGGTGCCCAGGATTCCTTCAATCTCGCATGGAAGCTCGCTCTCGTGATCAATGGCCAGGCACCCATTTCCCTCCTCGACTCGTACGACGAGGAACGCACACCCGTCATCAAAAAGATGTTGCGCACAACCACCGATCTTCTCAACCGCACCACCGACGTCACCAACAGCGACGACGACTCCCGGTGGGACCGCGGTGGCCCCCTCCTCATGCTGGGTGTCAACTACCGCTGGAGCACCATCGTCCTCGATGAGCAGAACGAGGTGCCCACGGACAAGACGCCGAACGACGCGTACGGAGTCGAACTCCGCGGGCTCAAGGGCGGGCGACCGTGCCCCCGACGCCCCCGAACTCAAGGACGTCCGCGGTGGACAGACCGCCGCGCACCTGTTTGACGTTTTCGACCCCTCGCGCCACACCGTGTTGGCGCTCTCCCCCTCACCCGAGCGCGCTGCTGCGCTTGTCGCGCAGCTGTCGCGCTATCCGCAAGGGGTGGTGCGTTTTGCTGTGATCATTCGCAACGGCGCAGAGATCGGGCCTGGCGTCGATATGGTTTTGGAGGATACGGCAGGGCACGCGCATACCAACTACGCATTCGAAGGCGGATGCGACATTGCGGTGGTGCGACCGGACGGAGTCATTGGCGCCGTTGTTCGCGGTCCCGAAGGTGTTGGACGATACTTCAGCAAGATATTCAACGCGTGATTTCAGCCACATTTTGTATTTATTTGCTCGCCATAATCTGCTTGCACATGTACTATGTAGCGGGCCTTAGAAATTCGGTGTATGTTCCGATACACTTACTGCGTGTTCAATTCCAAAACTAATCGGCCTCGGGGGAGGAGATTTAACAACTGATTGAAATTTGAAGACAATTTCTGGTCACCGGTCTCCATCAAATTTTTTAGACCCGGTGCATGGTAAATATGTATTACAAAACGACTAGAAGGCACAAGACCTACGCTGGTTTATTTTTGTGGTTTCTTGGAAAGATTTTGGTCAAGTAAACATTGTGTCGCGCTCCGTCGGATTCAAACCGCAGTCCCCGAATTCCTGCGCAAAATAGTTCCTTTGAGCCTTTTAGGAATAACATGCCGAATTTCCAGGCTCTCTACCCGCGGGATGAAAGAATGATCGAGGTTCAACGCTTCCTATCCTATACTTGAAAAGACAATGTACACAGCCTCCCCCAGGTCACGGGATATCACATGATATTCTCGTGACCTCGGTGATGTTTCCGTTTCGGGTATCGGCTCTGGGTTGCGCGAACCCCGAGGCGCCGCGCGCTGCGAGCGTTAGCGAGCGGCAGTGCGGCGCCAGAGGGCTCGGAATCCACTGTGTCTGTACAGAATGGGATAAAGCCGTGTCTGCCCGCCCGTGGCGAAGACACGGGTGCCTTACATCTTGTGTAACCGGAAAAGGCAACGGGACTTCCTCATATGGGCGACACGTGGTGACGAGATCATTTTGCTGCACAGCCCCAGCCGGCCCTCGTCGTCTTCCTCAGCCGCTGCTTCCATCTCGAGTTTAATATCTAGCTCAAATGGTGCGCTTCAACCGCTTGTTCTCCCTCGCGCTTGGCCGACGTTATCTCCGCAGTCTGCCTTCCCAGCGTTCGGCATGAGCCTTCTGTGCATCGTCGGGGGAAGCACCGCGTTCTACAAAAAATCCTCTATCCCGTCCCTCGTCGCCGGTTTATCGTACGTGGTATCATATATGCTACTCATACTCGCTTCAATCCGTGTGTCTCACAGAGTCGGACTGCTGTATCTTTGGAGTGGTAGTCAGATTGGGGAGGGCGAAGATGTAAGGGGCTTCCAAGCCGCGTTTCGTGAGTGCATTTCTGCATTATTGCATTGAATCACTCGGGGTTGAACCACGTCTTAACTCTAGTCGCCTCGGCTCTATTGACTGCGTCCTCGCTTCCGCGTGTGGCCAAGGGCCCGATCCCCAAACTGCTGGCGACATCCTCGGCTGTTGTGGGCTTTTACTACGGCCGCATGCTGTACTTGTAAATGGATAGGAAAAACTGGGTTTTTCGTTCCTTCTGGTTCGTCTCTGTCTTATGGACAATGCCAGACGTGGCACCTGCATCCCAGTTATACTACGTGAAAATGGTACATCGGTACATGCTCCGCTTTCCTTATCGTTCGCCACCACAGACTGGGGTGGCTCATGGATATTTCTCTGCACAGCAAGGTGTTTTGACTTGCAGAACTGCTACCGATTTCGCAAGGGCGCTGAACCTTCCATTCATTTGCCATTTGGGCGCTGCCCGGTCGCTAAACCTGCGTAGGTTTTTTCTGATTTCGGACCCTTTTGTACTACTGGGTAATGCGAAGTTGAATATTGGACGATTGATGACGATTGATTGAGGACATGGATTTGGAATCACGCACCTCGCGCCATCTCGGTTAATCACCATGGCCATCCGCTGCATATCGATACCCCCCGCGACAATGCGTCGAAAGCCTCTCGGTTTGCTGGCAAATTTGTCTAAAAGCTCGGTGGGTTTGTCCCAATCTCGTTCCCTTAAAATGCTCCAAGGAAATGCACGTAACGGAGGACCGAACTACCAGAACATAAAATTCCGAACCACACAACCCTACTGGTCCCCATCCCCCCCGCCTCTCCTCCTCCTAACCTTACCCGCCTCCCGCCACCGTCTATTCCACTCCCTCGTCAGCTCCACCTTCTCCTTCTCCCACTTCGCGCGTATCTCCTCGTCCGTCTCGTTCCGCTGGAAATGCGCATCCCACCCGTGGTCCTTCCCGACGTCCAGGATGTCCCGCTGCCGCGCCTTGGTGCTGCTCAGCCCCGGTGCCGAGAAAGACGAAGGGAGGGGAAAGAACAGCGGCGCCTTGGGGTCGAGCGTGATGTGCGCTGGCGCAACGTGCGAAGGCGCAGTGCTCATCGCGAATGCGAGCTGCGGTGCAGTTTTTGTGGGTTCCAGTAAATCCGGTTCGGGGACGACGTGTGCGAGCTCCTCGTCCAGCTCGAGGTCGAGGTCGAGGTGACCGAGGAGGGAGAAGCCCACTGTGTGCGCAGTCAGTTTGAACTGTGCAACAAGGAAGGGAAGGGAAGGGAATGAACGCTTACCGTCTTCTTCCCTCGAAACGAAGAGATCCTTCAACTTCGTTGCTTGCGTGGGCGCTTTTGGCGGAGGTTGTGGCGCCGGCGAGACCTCTTTACGCACCTCGGGTTCTCGAACGTCCACGTCCACGTCCATGGGAACGAACTCGATCGCGTCGTCGTCTTCGAAGCGCGCGTCGTTACCGCCGATTTTGAGCAGTTCCTCCTCGTCGACGTCGGAGCCGACGCTTTCGCGGCCGGCCCAGGTGTCTCCAGCCGCGAATAAAGAATTTAAAAGGCTCAGCGATTGATTTTTCTCCGTCGCGAGGTCGACATCGGAAGCGGCCGGCGGGTCGGGAATCACGCGGGGCTCTCTTTGCGTAGAGTCTGCGACCTGCACAGGCGACTTCGCCGGTACTATAGGCCCAGGAGCAGCGACTGGTTCTACCGCTCGCGTAGGCGGAGGGACTTGAACCGGAGCCTCGACTGCAGGTTCATCACCACCGCGCTCGGAGTCGCTGGAACTGTCGCTGAGATCGGCCTCCATCATTTCCATCACCTCGTCTTGAGAGAGGGTCTCCAAGGCCTGACCAGCGTCTTCCAAAAACATCCCCTTCAGGTGAACGCTCCCCCAGCGCGTCATGTCGATCGTGCGCCGCCGCGCCCGGGAGTCGGGGTCACGCCGCTTTTTAGGTTTCTTCGTCGAATCATCCTTCTTCGAACTGTCCTTCGGCTTTTTGGGGACAGCCGCGACCAAGGGAGGGGGGAGAGGCCGCGCGGGGCGTATACGCACCGGCCGCATGATCCGGCCCATCTCCGTCACTTTCCAGCCTGCACGCTGCGCGGCGGTTTCAGGCGTAACGGGGGTCATGTCCTCCGCGTGCACCCCGCCCCGCTTGCGCTTGCGCCGAGGCGGAGCGGGCTCTTCTGCGTTCTCCCGCGCAATCCTAATCGGAATCATATAATCAGCTCCTCGACGTTGAGATGTAGGGGGAAAAAACGGACCGCTGGTCGAAATCTGGCCGTGCATCCCCCACACGCACCTTGACACCTTTCCAGATGGATCCACTCAACGAATTCACACCTAATTGTAAATCTTATCAGCCATGTACTCGGCACAGACGCTTCACCCGTTCACATCTAGTAATCCCCGCCTCCGACCCCTCAATACTGATGAATCCAAATTTCCTCGGCATGCCGACTCCATCCAGTTCGCCGAGCCCATCGACCGATTTTACTGTCCCGAATTTGCCGAAGTGGGCGGTGAGGGATTTGGCGAGCTCGTCGGGACCAGAGGCCGGGACAGAGGGCGTGAATGCGATGTGCAGGCGTTTCGTGATATTGGCGGAGGAGGACATGTGACCGTGACTCCGAAAAGACAAAGTCACATATGTTGTGCCTGTTTGGATCGGAGGCGTCAGGCGAGGTTCAACCTTCATCTTACCCAGCAGTGGGCCAACAAAAGAGTCTGCGGGAAAGATCCAAGCAGGTCTACTGGGTCTACTGTGCTGGCTTTACAAGTTTTTTTTCAATTTTCATCAAGGCGATCGGAAATCGCGCGCTGTCCTTGCTTAATCAATTGTTCAATCTCCTCTCCCGAAGCCGACTGGTTTTCAAAGTGAACATGCGTGGTAAATAATACCATCCATTAAATTTCTAAAGCTCACTGCGTAGTACATATGGGATGCAGATTACGGCGAGCAAACAAATACAAACTGTGGTTGAAATCATACGTTGAATATAAGTATTGCTGAAGTACCGTCCAGCACCTTTGGGACTGCGAAAAACGGCGCCAATGACACTGTCTGGCAGCACCACCCCGATGTTGCATGTCCCGCTGTATCCTTCAAAACGGAGGCAAGTATGATTCTGTGGTTTGAAATGTTTATGTTCTGCAAATGTTCTGCCATTCATCCGGGTCTCTCCCGGTTTGTGCACGTACTAAGTATTCCACGCCAGACAAGATATTTGTAGAAAAGAGATGCTTATGGATGAACTGGTCACCACTGTGCAAAATACATACTCAATCAGTTGCAATTGTTCAGTCTCGTCTCCCAAGTCTGGTTGGTTTTGGAGTTGAATGCGCGGAAAGTGTATCAGAACATTCAATGAAATTGTAAAGCTACTATGTAGTCCATGATTACGGCGAGCAAACAAAACATGGTTGAAATCATGCTTTGAAGATCTGGCTGAAATACCGTCCAACACCTTCGGGACCGCAAACAACAGCGCCAATGGCGCTGTCCGGCCGCACCACCCAGCTTCGATCCTCTTAAGCTTGGCGCCAAATTTTCAGTACCATTCAATATGTTGCGCCGTGGCCACAAATAGTCGAAAGGCTGCCCATAAGAATATTCCGGCGGCGAGTAATCAGACCTTCAGCTATGAAGCATGACACGCATCATGGGCAGAGGTACGCTCTTGATTTCGGACACGCTTTGGTAGGAATTTCCACGGCTGCAATCGGAACCGCGCTTCGGAACCGCGCTTTATGCCGCAGCGAAGGATCGGGAGCGGACGAGCCTGAAAACAAACAGCCTCGCACTGGGGGCAAAGACCGACACATATGAAAACCATATGCGTCAAACGCATATGGTTCGCATATGTGCGGATCGTGGAACAAAGGTGTCAATCACCTTTGTTGCACCTTTGTTTTCAGGGGTGACACAAAGGTGAAAACAAAGGTGCAACAAAGGTGATTGACACCTTTGTTCCACAATCCGCACATATGTGAACCATATGTGTTTGACGCATATGGTTTTCATATGTGTTGGTCTTTGCCCCCAGTGTCACTTGTCCAGCTACGGTGATGACTATAGCTGTGAAGGGCAGTGGTGCAATATTTAAAATGCATATGGTGATTGTGCGGCCACATATCACTGGATCTGGATTGGATGTTCAATACCTGTCTCAAAGGCATCAATAGCACAACTGCCCGCAGGGAAGACTTGCCTGACTGGGAACCCTGGGATAAACTTCGACAAAATAGCGGAATGGCCGAGACCTCCTGGATTTATAACATGCGAGCTTGCACATTTTTTGTTATAGCGTCTGTCTACAAGAGACTATCTTAACTTCATTATTCGAAATATCAAGTCACTTGCAGTGGAAGAAATTATTGAACTGGCGGCGAGGAAAGAGTGAAAATTAACTTCTAAATATCCTAAACGGCTGTGAATTACTCACAATTCAAACCAGGTCTCGGCATAAATGGTGTTGTCGGACGCATGCATGATATCGGTGATTTTTAACGGCAGGTTTCACAGAATCCTGGGTTTAGCGTCCATTCATGCTCAACCTTTGCACATTGCGTTAATAATGGTGCTGATGAGGAATGATCGAAAATAACAGTGGGTCTGAAGTGTACTATTTCTGGCAGGTTTCACAGAGTCCTGGGTTTAGCGTCTATTCACGCTCAACCTTTCCACGTTGCGTCAATAATGGTGTTGATGAGGAATGGTCGAAAATAACGGTGGGTCTGAAGTGTACTATTCTGGCAGGTTTCACAGAATCCTGGGTTTAGCGTCCATTCATGCTCAACCTTTTCACGTTGTCAATAATGGCGTTGATGAGGAATGATCGGAAATAACGGTGGGTCTGAAGTGTACTATTTCTGGAAATTTGTCAGATTGGGTGCCAATGTAAATGTCGAGATTTAGACTTGCCAGAAGCTGAAACTTGAATGCAGAGCCGTAATACGAACCAGAGCTTTTGACACGAGTTGAAGCTCGGTATCAAGGGAGGAACCGGTGCTACGTATAAATTTGAGCTATGTGGCTCAGTGCTTCCGAATTGGTCTCTATCCAAACACTGTGTGTGTCAAAGCTCATGAAATTCACATAAAATTTCATGCATTCTATGCATAATATCCATCCACTATGTCCATGGAATCCATGTGAAATGAATGAAAGTCATGCACTTTTGTTTCAGTTAGTTTTTGTAACATTCCAGCTAGTTATTTCACATACTTTGGTCATGAACTCCATGCAATTAACCAATGAAACATGAAGAGACAGGAGCTGAAAAAAACAGCTGTACATCAGGTAGGACTTAACTGAATTTATTGCTGATTTATTAGGATTAGTAGCTTTGTGAGATATGAAATTTGGCATAAGGATAAGGAATTGGGTTAACTAACTATCAATGGGCTTACGATGTTATATAAGACTTGTTATTTCAGCCTGCCACACATGTGCATACACTTGTAGAAAATTTTGGGAGGTCATGACCTGAGTTTTGTACCTTGGCTGAACCACCGGGTGGAGGCTCCTCATGGCTCCACAGCCTGGGAAATCATGAAATTCATGCCTGCACTGGAATTTCATGCCTTTTCGTGATAAAAGAATTTATGGGATTGAACCGTGAAATTCAGCATGTTATTGCTATGGCTATACACACCTGAAAAAATACATGAAAGACAAAGTACCTGAAATATGTTTTCATGCAAACTGAGCATGACTTGTGAAATTTGTATCCCAAGCCTATGAATTTCATGAGCTTTGACACTCACAGTGAAATGAATCTTGCTGCCAACAAAAGCTGAAACGGACGCTCCATGATTCCTAAATGTGTTGACGCGGATGTTTTATGACCACGAACAGCATCCAGGGGTGACGGATGGCTAATACTTGGCACCAATAGAACTGAGCGAGCGGATCTTTCAGTGGCACGAATAGTGAAGCAAAGTGGATACCGGGCAGATGCTTCAAAAGAGTTGCAAAAAGGAGATTTCAGGCTTTCCGAGTGCGAAAATGCGCTGCAGAACTGCGGTCAGTCATCCGCGTGCCCGCCGTTGCCCTTGCTGCTGCCCGAATCCACCGTCCGCAGCAGAGATGAGTGTTGAGCTGACCGAACAGGGCGGGCATCACGTGATGGATGAATAACGAGATTGATGCCCGCGTGCAAGCGAATGCAGGTTACCTTCCACATCGTTCGGAGCTATAAAACGTACACCGCTCGTCTCAGACCTCGTATCCATCTCCCATTACATCGGCCCACACCCCCAATCCTCCCCAAACCCCTCACACTCAAGCGAAGCATGGCCACCAAGGTAGAGAAGACCGAGGAAGAATGGAGGGCAATCTTGTCTCCCGAGCAGGTGGGTCAAACATTATGGACTGAGTGGATCCAACGACACTGACACTGGGTACGATAGTTCCGTATTATCCGACAGAAGGGGACCGAGCGTGCGGGTACGGGCGAATATGACAAACACTACGAGGAGGGTGTATACTCTTGCGCAGCGTGCGCTACGCCACTGTACAAGAGCACCACGAAGTTCAGCGTCCGTCAACTCCCTCTTTTCCCGAATAATTTGGTTAACCACTGGTCTGTAGAGCGGCTGCGGTTGGCCTGCATTCTTCGACGCCATCCCCGGCGCAGTCACCCGCCACACGGACAAGTCCTGGGGCATGGAGCGTACCGAGATTGTGTGCACCGCATGCGGAGGTCACCTCGGGCACGTCTTCAAGGGAGAGAAGTTCGACACTCCGAGTAAGTTGCAATTGTGGCATGATGTGTTGTTGCCGACATTTTATTCTAGCCGACGAGCGACACTGCGTCAACTCCGTCTCGCTTAAATTCGAGCAGGGTGACGGAGTGGAGAAGTCTCAGTGAGCCAGGATTTGCGCCGGCTCTAATGGACTTCCCCTCTGAGTTTTTATTCTGATCGAAGAACGACGCGGCCGCCGATAGGGAATAATTCCACGTGGGCGAGGTTACGGCGTGCTGTATTTGGAAGGATGTAGGATAGCAGTAACATGTAAGAAAGTGGTAGAGATTTTTTTTATGCCAAGCGTCTTGGACTTTGAACTTCGGTATAAAGAACATCTGCGACACCATCCGAACGCGAGTGAATTCAAGCATTAGTAATGCTACTGACTGTCGCTTCAATGTCCGAAATAAGGCGCATAATCGTTAATGAACGCAATAGGTGCCACACGAAAATCATCAGGGATCATGGTGACGTTGTGCGCATGCAACTGCATGAGGGTTTGATGAGTGGGCGTAAATTGCTCCCAATGCGCGCCTAGGTGCATATGATTAAGTAGCACAAAAGAGGCGGATATCAATTTCGAGACCCACGTTCAACACCTTTTCCGTCATTTGGATCCAAGGTCGACGCGAAAGAAATCCAGTAATCCATTATAACGGGGCTCAGAGCGGCGAATGCCTCATGCGACCCAGGTGTCACGAAGGTGATGGTTGGTGTCCCATACACATACGATACCTCGCTTGCATGAGGGACTAGAATTCATTCACGTCCGTAGGGTGAAATAGATTGATATGTAACTTACTTCCAAGGAACCCAGCGTCCAACTGTGGATCATTGAACAAGTACACGAAGGTCTTGACGCCGAATTTCGAAGCAGCTTGTGTCCAGCCTCTCCGGACGCCGGAGAAATTCACGTCGCAGCTGATAGCCGTGCCGCGCTTCCACTCTATGCTCAGCCCGAAGGATTCGTTCCCCGTACCAAACGGGCTGCCTAGCGCCGGGTCGTCCGGATACAGCTCCATCATGCGGTCGACGGTCGCGTTCATCTGTGCGGGATCTGAGATTCCGGGGAGCTGAGAGGCGATGTAGAGGCGGAGGTCGTCTGTCGTGGCCACTGATGGGTCGACGAACAAGGTACCTGGAGCGATCCCTCATGATTAAACGGGAGAAGTCCGAGGCGGATAAACATACCTTCGTCAAGATTCGTTCCCGAAATAAAAGGAATACGAGAGAAGTGGCCCTCGGCCATAAGTTTCGAAGGCAGGTCCGGTATGAACCCGCCAGGACCATCGATCACAGGCGTCCATCCGACGACGGTGGTGGCGACTGCAGCAGCGTGAGCCGTGACAATTTCCTCAACAGGAACATTGCGCAAGCACTCGAAGCTATCGAATGTCGTAGACGTGTTGGCACAGGCAGGGATCATCGAGAGGAAGGATGTCCAGAGACCCTGGCCGTCCGAAGGGAGAAGCAACCGGTTGGTGCCCATCGTGCCTGATTCGAAAATCTGGTGAAAGGTTCAGATCGTCATGGGAAGCGTGCAACTGAATAGCACTTGCCGCTCCATGAACGTAATTTTCCAAGTTAGAGTTCAAGAAAAGATCAGCGATCGAAATCGCACCAGCGCTCTCTCCGAACAAAGTAACCTAGACAAGTAGCCAAGAAGTCGGAAAATACACATGTAAAGTAGACACAAAGCTTGCGCACCTTGTTTTTATCGCCACCAAAGAACTCGATATTCTCTTGGATCCAGCTCAACGCAGCAATTTGATCTTTGAGGCCCAAATTCAGCGCCTTTTTCTCGTCAGCTTCAAATCCAGTGGGGAAGCCGAGGGACCCCAGACGGTAGTTGAAGTTGACATAAATGATCGGAGTGCCACGCGTTGCGCTACGGGCCACAATGGTGGATCCGTTATACGAAGCGGCAGCTCCAACTGAAAAGACATCAGCGTATGGGTTTGGAGATGAGGAAGATTTGCCCACTTCGAAAATCGCCACCGTAGATCCAGACCATGACAGGTAATTCCGCGCTTGCTTTGGTACCAGCCGGACGGAATATGTTCAGGTTGAGGCAGTCTTCCGACAATACAGGACCTGGCAACTAGGCAATATTAATTCGAATCACAGCTACGGATTGAACGGACGCACAGTATCCAGGACCTGCGGGCATCCAGCACCCCAATTAGTGGCGTTGAACATGCTACCACCGAGGGTCGTGACGGGGACAGGTGAGCGAAAGCGAAGATTCCCTAAAGGCGGCTGCGCGAAAGGAAGGCCTAATATATTCGAGGTTCAGCCCGTGCAGAGCTGAAAGTCTGAGCAAACCTCCGAAAAATTCGACCGTGTCTGGCCCAGTGGTTCCGATGACGGAAGTTGTGCCTACATGGACACCAGGGCTTGAGGTAGGTTGAGCTTGAACATCTCTGACTAACGCGACGTTGAGAAGAAAAATTGCAGCAATCAGTAAGGACATCTTAGTGAAAGGCTCAAATCCTTGAAGAATGTGGGAGCAACTTTCAGGATACGCAGCAGCGCTCAGATGGTTATCAATGATCGAATCATGGCTCACGGAAGTTTGTGGACGGTCAAATAAACTGTTCCTAATATAAGTCTCACAGACCAAATTTGTTGCCTTGCAGAACGACCTTGGGAACGACGCAACTTTCAGGCCTGCAACATCTGCGAAGCTGCTTTTGCTCGCGAGGTATCAAAGGTTGAAACAGAGGCATGAATTCTCGAATATATTGCTCGACTAAAACACTAAGGTTAGGGTTAGGAAGTCGAAGGATCGGAAAAAAGGCCCACCCAGCCGAGTGGCCGTGGTGGGACAGGAAAATATTGAGACGGTGCATGCACCTAAGCACATACAAGCCGCAGGCGCACTCTGTATGGACAGGGTCGCCGTGCTATGGAGTGTTCCCACGGCCCACAGACCCAGGGATGTGAAGGGGCCTGTGCCATCAAGGTAAGTATGAGTTGTTCAAAAAATGGGACGATCTTTTTATACGGCAGCCCGCGCGCACGGACCAGGCGATGTTTTGTCACAGTTGGGGAGCCATCAACTGAGTCATGTGGGCGAGCAAATGACAGGAGAATCGGGGGACCGGCCATCTCAGAGTTTTGGATTCGAAGATTGAGGGTTGTTGTGGGTGGAATTATGGACTTGAGGCCGATCATCGATCATCGCTGCCAAATCTGGTCACTGCGCTCAAAGCCGAATTAGGCAATATATAGACCACGTGCCAATTTCAACACTAGTTGAATTCAAGAGGTGAGCGATCTCTGGATCGTGGAAATCGTTCCCACGACCACCCACCCCCCAAAAAAGGAAAGTGTTTGGCTCAGGCAAATAGCGGCGATCAACGGCATCATATTCTTTGCTTCCACTACTATGCGCTACGCGCACAAACTGTGAAAGGCTAGAGATCGGCGCCGGTATGTGAATTCCTTCTCAGGAATTCTCCACAACCCACAAAACAACCTCCTAGAATCCTTCTTGTGTTCGGGGGTTCGCGCCGAAATGTACGACGAATGCGAATTTGTTTCGAGACGTAGGTGTGTATGATCAGGTGATTTCTTTCTTTCTTAACAAGTTTCCGTTCCGTTTAACAATCCTCCGTGAGTTCCGTTCTGTTCCGTTAAGTTCCAACTAAGCGTCCCGTTTCCGTTCCCAATCAGTTCCAATATGTTCCAATCCGTTCCAAGTTCCAGCAACCAATCAAATGAATTCCACAGAACACAGGGGTGAGCCTGGGCGAGTATTATTATTCCCATCTACTACAATCCGGTGTCCCTTTTATACTACAGTTGTTTGTACGCTCTAAACAGTCCTAAATGAGACCAAACCGCACTGCCTTTTCTTTCTGGTATCCATGGACGAACCAATCCAAAATCTCTGTTCCCCTTTCCTTTGCTACAGACCCGCTGTTTTGGTCGGTTGCTGCCCGAATTCCCCAACCCAGTGCACTACTATGACAACCGAACACAGCCCGGGGCTGTGGCAAAGCAACCATGCACCGGAACACGTCGAAAGACGCGTTTTGCGCGCGCAACGCATCCTGCTTACGTCACCACGTGACCGCAGGGCCACGTTCCCTTGATCCCCGCGGACGCGATCTTAGTTCGCAGCTCCGCGCATTGTCCGCCTTTCAACTTTTTACTCTCAAGGGTCAGAACCTCTCCACTTGAAACAGCCGCCCTTCCTGAGACCTGTAAGTCCTTCATTATTCTCTGGCTCTTTCCTTCCTTTGTTACTACTAATCTGGGGATTTTGCACGCGCAAAATTCCCTACGCTCTTCATCTCCCTTTTTCACAACTTCTGACTGTCCCCAGTCAGCCCGCCCCTTCGAATTCTTCCACTTTTCTTTGGTAGCGGTATGTTCATGGAAATCACCGGTTAGGTAACCCTCCGTGATGGCTCCGAAAACCGGCCCGTCAAGTTTATTGTTGGCGCCTGTTCCCACCCTTTCCTTCCTGTCTTCTACCGCCACCTCGCTGGCAGGTCCAGCGGCGTGGTGGTTATCCTTCCCCGGCTTTCATCTATCAACACTCTGGAGCTTTCCTTGTATTCCGCGGTGTCCGATCGGTCATCCAGACGTATTACGTCTGGGTTTCCGCAACATACCTCTCCGCCTCTTCTCGACATTCAACTATCCTCGATGGACGCCTCGCGATGTTTTGCACTACCACTTCCTCATGCGTCTTTATTTCCTCGTGCCCAAATACCAAGTTCAATGGGTCCCCATAATTCATCCTGAAACCCTTTGTTGTTCTGCCCGAAATTAAATTTATATCCGCTCTTCGTACGTGTATTTCCCATTATTTTCGCTGTCGCTCATTCTTCCACTCGTCGGGCATTGTCCTCGCCTTCCCATAGTCTCGTTTCTCCATAAAACGCCACCCTCTTCGTGAGTTTTCCTCATTCGAACCACTTCCGCCACCACTTTAACTTTCCCTTGTCTATAGTTACTTCTTCCGTCTCTTAACCATGTCGAACCCTTCTTCTTACGACTCTAATGACTCCGGACGGTCGTTCTTCGATCATCCTCGCCCTGCGCCGCCGCCACCTTCAGCCCGTTCCGCTCGCTCAACTCCTGAGGGCTTCGTCCTTCCTTGTATTCCTCCCACCAACGATCCTCTCTTTGTGACCCACGATGCGCATGGCCACCGCGTCCTCCCGCGTGTTTCGGACACTCCCTTGCACGTTGATGATACGCGCATTCGCCGCCTCGTCGAGTTTAACCCCGCTGTTCGTCTTCTGTTCTTTTCCTGTCTTATTTCGACGCTGACTCTTTTCTAGCCTGTTCCCAAATGCGCCAGTTGCGCCGAGATGGGCGTGACTTGCACCTTCTCCGAGGCTGGAATCCCCTGCCCCCCATGCGCCGTGCTTGGGATCCCAGACTGCGATTGGACCGATCCTTTCTGGCTGATTGAAAACATCCAACGGTGCCGGGACCTGTACCTTCTCGACGAACGCGACGGTCTTGTCAACTCTGTTAAGGACAACAGGCTCGCTCCTTCTCTTTTTGGTGCGTTTTTCTTCATTATTCTTCCCTCTCTTTTCACTCATGACCTTTCTAGAGCGCGAGTTTGAGCGCATACAGACTTGGTTCTATGCTGGTGCCCAAGGTGCGATTACGCGGTTCTCGGTACGTCCCCTTTTAGCTTTCTTTTTCCCATCCCGTTCGCTAAACTCTTTCCAGCTGAACTCGCGCGCTACCCGCAACGTCGCGGTCCGCGGTTACCAAGCTCTTGCCGACGCCTCCACCGACACCGCCCTTTTACTCCGCTTCCTTTCCTTAGCCACCGAGACTCATGTGCACCCTCTTGTACTCCAAATCGTTGCCGACCGCGTCCAGGGCATCATCGCTTCGATGATGGCCTAGTTTATCCACGTCGTATATACCCCCTTTTCTTGCTTATTTATCTTGAGTGTTCGTCTTCTGTATTTATTTGTTACAAACATTCTTGAATGCAATGGTCCCGCGGTTTGTGGTGTAAAATTTTTGTGTGATCTTCAAGTTTCGTCCTCGACACCACCATTGCAAGATTTTGTTCATCAAAACTTGTTAACTCCTCGAACTTGGAGACTTCGGGACCTCGCCGTCTTCATCGTCCGAATCAACGGCCTCGTGGCCATTGTGCTAGCCTCGTGGTGCGTTTACTAATTTCGTTGTTACTCGTTTCTGCGTTGAATTGTTTCGTGTTCGTTTCAGGGTTTTTATCGTTTCATCTTCGAGTCGTTGTGCCACGTCGCGACGATTTTTCCATTGTTCGGTACGTGTCGCTTCGTGTCGCCTTCCTTCTCCCTTTTTCACAGCTTTCAACTGTCCCAGTTGAACGGTATAAAAGGCAGGCCATCCCTCCACAACATAATCATCATCCACTTTCCCCTTCTCAACTTTCCAACGGCCGGCCCGTTTTCACTTTCAATGTCCTCTGTCCTCCAGCCCTATCTTTCGAAGTGCGGCGAAGCCGTGGTTCGCAAGCTCCACAAGACCCTCCGCGCTACTAGTTACGAAGACCCTGTTGACCAGGAGACCTTTCTCGTTGCCTCGGCCAAATCCCTCGTAAGCTTTTTAATTCTTACTTTTTATCTTTTGTCCTAACTATTCCCTAGGTTCGTTTGCGCCCTCAAGTTCTGTCGTTCGCGCTCGTTTCCGACCTCGGCGAATGCGTTTTCACGCTTCGCTCGATGCTCCAACCGTTTAACGCTCCGCTCGGTACTCCATCGGGCGACGCCTATGTTTCGATTCAGGACTTCGCGGGCGAAATCATGATGAAACAGCAAGAAATTCTCGATCGCAAGCACCTCCAGGCCGAGCGCGCTCGTGCTGCTAACGTCGCCGCTGCGCGTCTTGAACATCAGGCTGTTCTCGCGCAGGCTGTCCATGTCAAGGAACATGTGCGTTCTCCCTCATTTCCATCTTTCTTGACTGATGTTTCTTTTAGACTTCTCCTGAGGAAGACTTCGTGTCTATTCCCTCCAGCGATGAGGATTCCGCTGGTTCGGACCGTCCACTCCTCATCGTACGTTGCCTTCCATCTGAAAGATTTCAACCTGAATCGCCTCAGACCCCTGCTCCGAGCCCCATCGTCACTGATTTAACCAATAATACGGCCATTAACCAAGGTGAACTTATTCTTTTCATGCATCTCATCGCTTTACACTGCTCACAGTGTGTCCAGCCCAAATTTTATCGCCTCTGCACGACCTTGATATTCATCTTGCCAGGCTGTCCTTAGGAGCAGTCCCGAACAACCCTGTGCGTTTATTTTATTTTTGTTTCCTTTCTTCTAACGCATTCCTTCTCAATTCGCTTTCATAGCCGCACTCTCCGTTGTCACCAAACCTATCCCTACCGGACCTCGTGCCGGACTTCTGCTTGACTCGTCACAAGCTTCCCGTAAAAGGCGGCGCGTTGAGGAACGAGAGAATCAAGGCCCATCACAAGGTCCGCCATTCTCTTCCATCTCTTGCGCCTCTCCTTACTTTGTTCCAGCGGAACGCGGCCATTTCAGTTCCAGTCGTGGAATGCAACACCGTGCGGCTGGTCCCGCGCCCGTTCGGTCCATTGCCTTGCTCTCGGAAGCTCAGCTATGTGGACGACTGGCTGCAATCCACTCCGAGATACGCCGCCTCTCCTGCGCCCAAAAGGAAGTATATTGGCAGCTCCAAACTGTCCGCCAATCCCAATCGTCGCAGCCGCCGGCCGGTTCACAAGTTCGTTTCCATTATTTTATCCTTCAACTCCATCTAATCCCTTTCTCCAGGAAGACTAAGCGCTGCTACTACTGTGCCGCCACGGACCACCTCTTCGCGCTTTGCCCGTTCCGTCAACTCATTGATTGAGTTCCCAATTTCTTGAAATAAATTATGATGTCGTTTCGTTGTGAATATTTATCCTCTTGAGCGCCGGCGCTCTCGATTAATTCCCGTGTGATCATTCGTCGACTTCATCGTTCGAATCGTCTCCAACATCATCATCCAAATCCTTGGTTGAACTACGATCAAGCCGGACTCGATCAAATTGCAAGTCCTTCCCGCTATATTCTTCCTCGTCAGGTTCACCCTCTAATTCGTCCAGTGTTTGACGTGATACATCAATCAGTTCCTCGATTCGATCCCCAATCGTAAGCTTCTTCCTTTGCTGATACGGTATGACTCTGAACCGTCCTATCTTCTTTTGCCAGACTGCACCATTGAACTCGCACACGATGTAGGCGCCGCCTTTGGTCCTTCGCACCACAACTACTGGGCCCCACCACCGATCGCGATTCCTTCCGCTCAACGATCCCTCATCAACCGTGTTCCGAACCAACACAACGTCTCCAGGTGAGAAACAGTAATCCTTGATTACATGTTTATACTTCTCAGCATAGTCTTCAGCAGATTTTGCCTTTATTTCTGCCATCCGTACGCGCATTTCTTCCATATGAACGACGTGTTTTGCAAGCGCTCGTGCTCGTAAACCAACAAGCTCATCGGTTGAGATGATGCGATCCGGGTATTCCACCAACCATGTCGCCTCTGATACATCCATTGGTAGAGTGGGGTGTGCTCCGCACACAGCGAAATACGGTGAGCATCCCATTCCCCTCCGTATTGTTATACGATCGGCCCACAAAACTTGAGGCAGGAAATACATCCACTGCCGCAAGTTGCCTCCTGTGGCCTTGTATAGTGATTGGCGAATATCTCGGTGACCCCGCTCGATTACTCCGTTGGATTGTGAGTGATAAGGTGCGATTCTGATCCCTTTTATTCCATATTTTGACTTTAACCATTCCATCGCGGCTAGGAACGGCGTCCCATTGTCGGTTACGATCCACGTTGGGCATCCCCAACGACAGATTATATCTTCCAGTAAGAATAATCCAATATTCTTGGCGTTTTGCTGACGCAGACCCCTTCCCTCGAGATACCGCGATAGTGCGCACCGCGCGTCAACTATGAAGTTGCACCCGTTGGATTTCTCGCTCATGTGCATTACATCCGTATGCACTTTCTGGAAGATACCAGGAGTCGTCGAGACAACTGGAGGCGCCTTCAAGATCGCCAACTGTCGTTTCTGACACAGGTGGCATGTTTTAACATACCACCGTACGTCTCCTTCCAACTCTGGCCACCAAAACCTCTGTTCCAGCATCGATTTTGTAGCGAATCCACCGCGATGTCCAAGTGCGTCATGCGCCGCGCGCATCATGTACATCCGGTGCTCTTTTTGAACCACCAGTAAGGGCATCCCGTTTCTTCCTCGGCGATACAACTTTCCTTGTGTTGATACAAAGAATTTCGAAGCGTAGCGCACAAAGCGCTTGTACTTCACATCACGCTCAAAACCTTCTGGGCACGTACTTGTGTCCTTCCACCACCCGAACACCAAGTTGAGCTTTTCATCTTGCTCGCGCGCGCCCATACTACGATGTTCCTCATCGTAGTCTTCTCGCTTCTCCTCATCATCCCGTAGTTCGTCATCTGGCAGCAACTTTTCTTCCGCTTCCATCTGAACATATGCAGGTAGGACCAGCCCTTCCTCTTCATATGTTTTCTTAACGAATTTCGAAACCAGCTGTTGATCGGTCCTTGCCAACTCCAATTCTTCTTCAAAATCGTTGACATCTAGCGCCTTTCCGTGGATTTCCTGTAGGTAGCCCCCCCGAGTATCGATCTCGTGTTGGAATTCTTCAATATCCAGTGGCTGCTCCGCAAAGTAATCCCATTCGTCGTGGACTTCTGGTGGTCCATTCGGCTCTAGTTCATCCTCGCCTTCTGGCCAAACTTCGTCGCCCGGTTGGAACTCTCTCCTCGATAATCCATCAGGTGGGAAGTTTGCGCCTTTAACGTGCTTGAGTTTGAAGCTGAACATCAGGATCTGCTCAATCCAGCGGTTTATAGTGGCATTTGGCCCCATCCCCGGATTATTCAACATCCCTTGAATATACTTGGCGTCCATCTCAACCACCAAACGCCGGCAACCGAGCAGCCAGTACTGCATGGCTTCCAGCGCTCGTTTCAACCCGTACAGCTCCCGCTTCGGTTGTGAGAACTCAGCCTCCCTTCTGTTCAGCGTAATTGATGCGAACTTGGCATAATAGCGTTTCTTCGGGTCATTCGGATCCGTTTGATACACTTGTATCCCAACGGCCATCCAAGACGTATCCACCGCCATTACGATGTCCGAGTCCCAGTCGTAGTTGAGCGGCTTCAAGCAAGGTGCGACCTCTAACGCCTCCTTTAGCTTATCCATCGCTAACTCTTGCTCTGGTCCCCATTCAAACTCGATGTCTTTGCGTGTCATCTTCTGGATTGGTCGCGAGAGCAATGCGTAATCCTTTATGAACATCCGCAAGACTCCAACTGTCCCTAGAAAGCGCCGTACGTCTGGTACATCTTTCAACGGAGGCCATCGCAAGATGACTCCAACTCGGTCCGTATCCGCCTTCCTCCCTTCAAACGAACACAGATGCCCAACCACATGAAATTCCCCAGCGCACAAGATGGATTTTGCGCCCGAGAAGGTCCCTCCAGAGTATTTCACCCGCTGAATGATTCTGTTCAAATCATTGAAATATTCCCAGATAAACCGCCGAATCCCCTTGTTTTCAGGAATTGTCTCGCAAGTTCCATCCGGTAACTCATAACGAGATCCTGGTCCACGAATCGGTACGTCGTCGATATATGGCATCGTGATGTGCGGAATTTCTTCTTGTAGGATGTAGGTGACATCGTCGTGGAAAATTGGGACACTGTTCGTCCATCCTTGCGGTAGTTTAACTAGGCGCAAGGCCCCGAAAGGCGTCTGGAAAGTGGTGAAGTCCCTTGATTTTTCCGCTATATCCCGGTGATCATATCCTGAGAATAGGTCGAGGCACCCTCCGCACGCGCGTCCTGCAAAATGATTCGCTAATTCTTCCGTTGCAGGAGGTACACCCGAGTGCGCGATTGTTACCGCGTTCAATGGTTCCAACGCATGCACCAAACGTATACTTTTTCCATCTTTCTTCAACACCCCAAAGAACTTGCTGCGGTACGAGGCATTTGACGGTTCGTACACTCCAGCATCGAGTCGTTTCTTGATTATCTTGCAGAATTCTTCCAGTTGGCCACGAGGAATGGGGATGCTCCGCTCAACCCATGTCTCGTGTTCCACAAGTGGAAATTCAACTGGCGGAAAGAAGTCGTGGCGGAAGCTGCCCCGCTCTGCATCACTCCAGGCAAATGCCTCTTCGTGGTTTCCAACAATATTGTGTAGCACTTTCATTTCTTCGGGTTGAAGAAATTCCGAGTGACGCGCTTCCAGCTCCTCTTTGCGCTCAAGTGTATAGCGTTCCTTCGGCACGAATTCCGGCGGATGAGGGTTCAAAGACGGCATCCCTTCTAGCGGGTCGCCTTTGATCTCCCTCTTGATCCGATATTGATCTGGCAGTTCCGTATAAACCGGCCTGACTTTCAACCCAACTGGTTTGTATTTCTTTCCTGCAAAAACCGAAACTGCTTCCTCCATCAGTTCGTTTCCCTTCTCTTCTTCTGGACAGATGAAGTCCACTGTTTGACAACAGTTACAGCGCTCATTCGCGTTCGCTGTATGCCAGGTACGTGGTTCTTTCTCTGAATCTCTGATCCCATTATAGCGCCCCACAGGTTCCATCAGGACGTTCGCGAAAACTTTATGTGGTACGCCACCCAATTCTTCTACGGTCTGACTTCTGTATCCCGTAAACAGATCCGCCGCCGCCTCGTCTTTCTTCAACTCGGAAGATTCAGTTGACGCCGCAACATAGGCTTCAATAATCTTCTCAGCCGTCATGACTCCTCCTCTCGGCTGGTAAATCCTTTCCATTTTTATCTCCTTCTCGTCGAACCCAATAATAATTCCCAGTTCCTCTCCTTGACCAGGCCAAGTCAATTCCTCGAGGGTTTGCGAAAAACCGTGTGGGAGATTTTCTGATGACTGCCCAATTGCTCCAGCGCCACTTTCTGGTTCGAATTAGAGTCTTCTCTAATTCTGTCATAGGTCGGCACGGTCCAAGACTTCTCCGTGTTTGGATCGGTCAGCGTCAAGAGCTGTCGCCCTCCTTCGTGGTCCGTACGACTCTTCGTGAGAACATCGAAGGGTCGTCCTAACAAGACTTTGTAGGCTGGATCCCGGATAACATGTACTTGGAGGTAGATCTTGAGCTCTCCCCATCGAAACGGTACGTTCCGCGCAAGTCCCATTGACTTTTCCAATTGACCATTTGCGCTCTGCATGTAGATGTTGATATTGGGGTCCCAAACTAATCCGCAGATCTGCGCCTGCTCTAGTGATATCGAGACGATTTGTGATCCCGAGTCGAGGACACACTCCACTGGTCCTTGACTATTGATGTACGGGAACGTAACCCGCAAAGGTACAGAGTCCCGTGCAACGTATATTTGTTTCGGATGTTCTTCCCCACTTAATCCTTCCAAATATTGCAGATATGGGTCCTGCGCGATCACCGAACCAGCCGGTATCCCATCTAACCCAACGGTGGTTACAAAGACCCCTTGAATTTCTGGTAGTTCGCTCATCTCTATAGCATTGACCATGAGCTGACTGTCTTGCCCAGCCAAGTTCGAAAAGGCCTGCTGCACCACTCCTCGAGGAGCCTGATCCTTTTCCTTCGCCTGTTCTTTCACCGGCTGCCTTATCCGGGTAAGCCTTAATCTTTCCCCTTCCCTTAGGTCCTTGCTCATCCCGAACAAGTCTCCTAATTTAACCGTGACTTCCGTATCGTTGATGCGTTCCAGCATTTCATCGGTAAGCCCTTCCCGCTGAATCGGAGCTTTCAACTCATACACCTTTCCAGCTTCTTCAAGATACCGCCGCTCTGCCTTGCTCTCTGATGCTGGCTGAGTTCGGGCCCCAGCTTCAGTTGGCTTGACAAATCGGTATGGCAATTCCTGCCGCTTCTCCTTATTTCCATGGATCTCATTTTCGGATTTCTTCCCCTCCTGAGGCCTGGATTTATCCGTTTTAGCCAGCGCCTCTCTCCTAGGGGCTTCTAAAAATCCTGCTCAGGCGGGTCGGCGAAAGCGACGTTCCGCGCTTTACTCCGTGTTTGAACATATTGGTCCTGAGCCGAGTTGCCCATTCGCATCATGTTGAAAACAGTACGTCCGAGTTCCTCCATGTTAATCGCTGGTGCTGGCGTCGCCTGACTTCCATAGGGCTGGTTCTGTGCGTGCATCGGTGCAGATTGCACGAATGAACTTTGCTGTCCACCTGACGCAACTTGGTTCAATTTGACTCGTAAAGTGCGCACTTCGTCGCGAAGCGTGTCAAACTCGTCGTCTAACGCTCCATTGTAGAATGCTTCCGCGTTGAAGTGCTGTCCAACAGCGCCTTTCTTTTGCCAGTATCCTTCAACCCTCTCTGCAGCTGACCCTTTTCCTCTGGGAATGTAGTTGCCGTCCGCCAGCCTCTGCTGCCCATCCTCAACGGTAACCCATCCTTTATGAATGTGAGCCGCTTTAACGGTACACTCTTTTGAATAGTGGTCTTGGCCCTCGCAGTAGTAACACCCGTTACGCTGCGTCGTATTGCTGTTGCCTCGGTTATATTGGCGGTCTGCCCCATACGAGTTGGTTTGACCATTGTGTGATCCCGACTCGCGCCGCTCATTATCTTCACGAGTAGGTCCCGGATTTCTTGAGTTCTGGAACGCCTTCAACAGTTCATCGTGCGCAGCTTTAGCCTGCTTCTGCACAACCACCATCGCGTCCCGTAATCCCGACACCTCGCCACCAAGCTCTTCAATACGCGCGTCTCTGCGCTCGATCTTCACAGTGGGGAACTGGTCCGAACGCCTGACTTCGGGGCTATCATCATCTCCCCAAGTCACTTCGGTGCTTCCTTTATTTGCCAAACGTTCCGCCATCTTGACTAACTCCTCCAACAGGATAGGATCTTCCTTTCGACTATCCAAGGCACCTGCGGCAGGCGGATTTATTCCAGCTTGGACAAGGTCTTCCTTGATCAAGTTTCGAGTGTTGATCGCCATCCTCAACGTCTCTGCGAACCCTCGCTCAAGCGAATCAAGATAGCGGCGACACGCTTCCTTGTTCAAGATGATCGCCGGCTCCTTGGTCAATTTCTTTACCAAAGCTCTGAAGCGCATTCCAAAGCGCTTCAGGCGACCCTCCTCGGCGCGTTTAATGTTTTTATTCTCTTTGCAGAGACTCTCTAACTCCTCGAGAGTTCCATCCAGGTCTTCCTGCACTTCGGGGTACGCGTTCATGACCGCTCTCTTGTAATCCTTGTACGACGGCCCAGCCGCGTACTCGGTCAACATGCGCCATATGTCCCGTTTCTTCGAAGGCAAGTAGCTGGTGAGCAGCTTCTTCTTTTCTTCATCATCATTGATATTTGCGAGTTCAATGATATCATCGACTTGCTCAATGAAGTCTCGTAGGTCGTCCTTGTCATCTGTCGTAAACTTCGGCACATTCGATTCCCAGGCCCTTGGCACTTTGAAACTCGCTACACCGTTTCCAGCCGGTGCTGCTCCTGGATTATTCCCTGCCATCGCGACTGCTTCAGGTGTAACTGGTCGAAGTTCGAAAGACTGATCGAAGATGAACGATAGGTCGAAGTCCAATAGTGATTCTTCAACAAATGGCAATTCGTCCAGCGAATTGTCTTCCGTGGTATCCTCCTCGTTGCTTGTGATAGCTGAAGAGCCCTCTTCTAGCGACCTCCTTGCTGTATACGCTGCAACCCGCGCGTGTACTCTTTCCCTGACTATATCCCTCGCTCTTTCCGTAAGTGTTCGCCTGCGAACGCCTCCAGAAATATTGATTTGTTGTCTAGATGACCGTGACCAGCACAATCAAACGTATCTCGATTCAAATGAACCCCCTCGCGGTGGGCTCCAGATGAAAGGCTAGAGATCGGCGCCGGTATGTGAATTCCTTCTCAGGAATTCTCCACAACCCACAAAACAACCTCCTAGAATCCTTCTTGTGTTCGGGGGTTCGCGCCGAAATGTACGACGAATGCGAATTTGTTTCGAGACGTAGGTGTGTATGATCAGGTGATTTCTTTCTTTCTTAACAAGTTTCCGTTCCGTTTAACAATCCTCCGTGAGTTCCGTTCTGTTCCGTTAAGTTCCAACTAAGCGTCCCGTTTCCGTTCCCAATCAGTTCCAATATGTTCCAATCCGTTCCAAGTTCCAGCAACCAATCAAATGAATTCCACAGAACACAGGGGTGAGCCTGGGCGAGTATTATTATTCCCATCTACTACAATCCGGTGTCCCTTTTATACTACAGTTGTTTGTACGCTCTAAACAGTCCTAAATGAGACCAAACCGCACTGCCTTTTCTTTCTGGTATCCATGGACGAACCAATCCAAAATCTCTGTTCCCCTTTCCTTTGCTACAGACCCGCTGTTTTGGTCGGTTGCTGCCCGAATTCCCCAACCCAGTGCACTACTATGACAACCGAACACAGCCCGGGGCTGTGGCAAAGCAACCATGCACCGGAACACGTCGAAAGACGCGTTTTGCGCGCGCAACGCATCCTGCTTACGTCACCACGTGACCGCAGGGCCACGTTCCCTTGATCCCCGCGGACGCGATCTTAGTTCGCAGCTCCGCGCATTGTCCGCCTTTCAACTTTTTACTCTCAAGGGTCAGAACCTCTCCACTTGAAACAGCCGCCCTTCCTGAGACCTGTAAGTCCTTCATTATTCTCTGGCTCTTTCCTTCCTTTGTTACTACTAATCTGGGGATTTTGCACGCGCAAAATTCCCTACGCTCTTCAACTGCAAGCGGATACGTGCTACAACGTGTTTCACGCGATGTATCCGCTAATCCTACCTCTCGTCCAACCCTTCAACCCGGCAAACAGTATGGAAGCTTGACTCTGTACATACCGTACATTCTCCGCCGGTAAATAATGCACATAATGCGGATACACTTTCTTGGGGTCCATCAGACACGTCGCGTGATGACCCAACAAATCTTGAGAGAGGACAGGCTAGTGAAGGAACCAGGGAGGTTCAATGTCCAAAGTGCTTGAACTACGTGCTGGGTGCCGCAGATCAGCCGAGCGGCGCCACTGACAGTTTCGTAACATTGATGGCATCCCAAGATCTTGCTCACCTCTTGGTTGAATTGGGGCTTCTCTTGAAACGTCAGCTCAGTGGCGGAATATTGTGACAGGCTACATTTAATTCGGAGTTTCCGGAGACAGCATCTGAGAACAATGGAGTTTGAACCAGGATTACTGAAATTTTGCTCCCAATAACAACGACTCAGGCTCTCAGGATGACGGGATCCAATCGACCTCGCAAGTCATCATTCGCAACACAATAAGATTATATCTCGAGAACTCTCAGGCACACATTGAACTACCCAGCTCCATAAAATATCGGGACCAACTGAGTGACGGAGGAAATTATGGCTTAATAGAAACACCTACAGATAATTGGTTAGCACAGAAGATATGATGAGGTGGACGCGTACTGGTAGGATGACATTTTGTCATTGAATAAGATTCCACTACCCTCGCCCCCGAGCCAAATGCTTTGGCTGAGGTCTGCGTAGCCGGGAGCCCTGACGGGGGCAAGGCGCTGGCCCAAGTTGTTACAGTCAAATTCGCTGCATCACCTCAGATTTAGTTATGGCACCACGAAGGAAAACACCATGAAACTCACTCATACAGGTAGCATTCCTGATTCGGGTCGGGTCCGATGCTCGACACCAGGTTGTTTAAGTCACCCGCAAGATTGACGCACTCGCCCGGGCCCGCGTCGGTGATGTAGACGCAGTACTCCTGCCAGTATGCTGCCGTGCACATATACCTATGTAGACGAAATGAAAATTTCATCAAATGAGTGCAGCTAGAGCAATGTCTACTGACACATTTCCGGCATCGCGCTTTTGAAGATCGTTGCGGCGCTAGAATCTTGTCAGTCGCAGGAAATGGAGTTTGGATCAAAACAAAAATTACCGCGACAAGGGGGAGATCTGCCAGCGAGAGAGTACCGTTCGCGATGGCCTTGTATGTCGCCGCATCGACGGTCTTGACGTGCGCCGGTGTGATGCTTGTCGCAATGGCGGTGGTGGCAGCGGCGAGAATGAGGAAGAGGCTGAACTTCATCTTGACCGGAGGAGTATGTAGTTGCGGGGCAAGAACTGCTGAGGATTGTGAAGGTACAATCCCGCTTTTCAGATCCACTGTGTTTCTTGGCGTGATTGTGACGATGAGATCAAGATAGGCTTATTGTCGGGGCTTGGACCTCCGAGCAACCAAGGAAAACATGATCGCTGTAATGGACAAAAGACGCATACGGCCATGACAGGTTTGCTCAGGCACCATCACACAATCTCGCGAAACGAAACACGTACGCCACTGCTTCAAGTACTTATCGTGGCGTGCCTCGGATCTTGTCAGCGCCCGCCAGGGTTGCAGTTAATTCAATCAACTTGCAAGCGACGAAGCTGTGCATAAATTGAACCTTGGCCCGGAACACGCCGGGTGCCGAAGTCAGATCAACAATTCACACTTAACCCGTTACCTCCCGCAACATGTTTGTGACTTTGCAACGACCTGTTGAGGCAACCGTTCGAGGTTGAGACTGTCGCTCCGAATCTTTTCTGGGTACCTCTGAGGCTCAGTACAATCCAACCGCGGTCCGCGCAAACTGTGTTCAATTTAGGATTTGCGATCCAGAAATTTCCTTTCGCCAACTATTTACCGGCACTACCAGCACTGGTTACTTAGCATCCATTTCGAGGGAGCTTCCGCTGCTTACCTACTTATTTCATTGACAAGAGGCAGTCGCCGAGAAACGGTGACTCCGAACTGGCTCATCCTGGCAATCCATCCTAGTACAGCTGTACTTGCATTCCTATATAGTATCCTGGCTTCAGCGCCCAGGGATTCGAAGCGACCTCGACAGCGTCAGCACTTTGGGGACCGGCGAAAAAAGTTCACCGAGTATTCAAACAGCCGAACCGACTTAAAAGGACTGCTGTTGCAACCACTTCGTTAGCAGTGCTTCTTCCTCGCACAAAACCAAGATGAAGTTCAGCCTTTTCGTCGCTCTGTCCATCGTCACCGCTGCTTTTGCTGCCAGTATCACTCCGGCCGGCATTGCCGCGGAGAACGTTAGGACCGTCGACGCCGCCACTTACAAGGCATTCGCCAACGGTACTCTGTCGCCCGCAGATCTCCCCCCCGTCGGGGTAATTCGAATTTTGGTTGAAAGTCGATTTCCTGTGACTGACAGAGTTACCATATAGCGTCGGGATCTCCAAAAGCGCGACGCAGGAAACGTGTAAGCATACTGTCCAGACAACCAGCGAATTATTTTGACAGACATTTTCTCAGATATCTCTGCACCGCAGCAAACTGGCAGCTGTACTGCGTCTACATCACCGACGCAGGCCCAGGCGAGTGCGTCGAGCTTGCCGGCGACCTCGACAATCAAGTGTCGAGTGTCGGACCGGACCCGAACCAAACCTGCGCCTTCTATAAGTGAGTCGCGGTTTCCACGCATGGCTTTCTGTTACACAAAATTGAACGCAAATGCAGTCAACATGGCTGCGTCAACAAGGAGGATGCTATCTTTGTTCGGTCTCCAGGATACGCGGATCTCAGCAAACCCCTCTCCACTGGCGAGGGAGGCGGAGGTTTCACCTTCAACGACGTGATTTCGTCCTACTCGTACGTATCTAGTACTCCAACGTTCTGTTTCATGCGCTTTAATATCTTGATATAGGTGCACATATGATTTTTTCTGAAATAATCATACTCACCGTCAACGCCTGATACTGCTCGGATATGTGGTTGTCGAGAGTTATTTATTGAGACCGATGTACAATTCGTTGTTTGACCAATAAAAACTGCATCAAGTTGATTCCTGAAATATGTTAGGAGATCTCGACGCTTGTTCTATACCCCTGATCGACTTTTCCTCTTTCCAGGATCTTATCCGTCCATAAAATGAGAAAATGACGGTATAAACACGTCCAAGACCTATCAAAGGACCAATTTCCTTTCTTTGATTCTATTTTCTGGTTCAATCAGTCACGTACCAACTTCGACAACTTGCACAAGAAGGTTTGAGGGTCAAACCGGACCATTGATACTTTCCTTGAATTTCTGAAGCTGGTCAATGCTGTCTCGTACACAACCCATCCAAATTTGGAGAGCGGCGACTAACTTCGACCGACTCCGAGTTTCGCTATCATGACTTTGCCAAGAGAATTGGTGGCAGCGGCGTCCGAGATACGTATTCTGAATCCGTGAAGAAACAGACGTCTCATGATCGGCCTGACAGAGCCATATATCTGTGAAGATTCCTAGTCAACATGCACATAGATTACACAGTTTCAAGCCGAAGGAAAACCCAATTCGGTTCTCGGATTCACCAACAGTGGAATTCTTCGACAAAGCTGAAGCATGAGAAACAGGGGGGATGGTAAGCGAATGAAAGGAATGTACGGAAACCCTGCAACGAATTTCTTCCATGTTTCAGGCTCAAATGAATATTTTCTTTTCGCCTTTACGCCGTACGGAATTTTCTGCTCGTCGATCAGGGGTATTCGCGTTTTTGAACGTCAACGCCCAATAGCGCCCAAGTGACACCTGAGAGCCGATGGTCCCGATGACACGGCGGGGTGTATACTGGATAATAGTATCATCGGACCTTGTCCACTGCGATGCTTGGCAGCCGCCAAACTCGCACATTTCATTCATTTCGAGTAACCCGGACAGAGGCAAGCTCTGCCCATAGATTCCTTTCTACATACCGCCGGGGCCCCCGACGCCGCTGTCGGTTTGAGAACATTATTCAAACCGTCTCAACCGAGATTCTGCAGCGCGATTGAACACTTGGTAAGTAAAGCACATCATTCACAAAGTCACACACGTTTCGGAACTTCGTACTCCGTACTGCGACACATAGAATCCTGGTACGCGTAGGCAGGCACGCATGCCAGCGACGGCGCTCTGTAGTTCGCCCCAGCACGTGTTTTCGACAGCCCACGCCCAACCTTGACGACCAATATATCAATTGAAGATACTGACCCTGGTACAACCGTACTCGGTTTTGCGTCCTAGCATCCAGCGCCCATGCATGATGGCGGAGGCCTGCCGAAGCCCCTGAAAGCAGGCTGTAGGGGAAAGACTTAAAATACGCGTACGAAAAAACCTTCCTCAGCAGTTCAGTTCAACCGCACTTGTTCTACTCTCTTCCCTCAGTTCAACCGCGAGTACTACTCCCTCCCACAAAGCACGAAGCACGATACGATGAAGTTCACCCTCCTCACCACTCTCTCTGCCGCCGCCGCCGCTCTTGCTGCGAGCGTCACCCCCGCGCACTTCAACACCATTGACGCGGCGACGTACAAGGCCATCGCGAATGGTACTCTTTCGCCCGCAGATCTCCCTCCTGTCGGGGTAATTTTTGTTTTGGTTGAAACTCAGTCTGCTGCGACTGACAAGATTTCCTGTAGCGCCGCACCGATCTCCAGACGCGCGATGCAGGAAATGTGTAATCCCAATGTCCAATATCATACCAGTGAACAACTAAAAAATCTCTCAGATATCTCTGCACGGCGGCCAACTGGCAGGAATACTGCGTCTACATCACCGACGCCGGCCCCGGCGAGTGTGTGAACCTCGCGGCGGACCTCAACGACCAAGTCTCGAGCTTCGGCCCCGACCCGAACCAACAGTGCTACGTTTTCGCGTGAGTAAACTTCTGTGCTTTGGTTGTTGAGTATATATTCACCTTGTCGCAATGCAGCGGCTTTGATTGCGACCCCTTGAGCGGACGGATTGGACCCATCAGCGCTCCTGGCGTCGCCGATCTGAGCAAGTCGTTCAACACCGGGGAGGAGGGCGGAGGGCGCCCCTTCAACGACGTCATCTCGTCCTACCTGTGCGTCTCCTTTTTGGCTTCACTCGCGTCGATTGACAAGTGTTTCTAGCTGCAACTACACGCCGTAAGCGACGAGCAGGACTGCGGGTCGGTCTCGACGAAGACAGATTCCGCTCGATATTGCTTGAATTTTAATTCTTGGGGGTCGCTTTGATGTTATCGATACTATAATGAATTATGGCAACGCTTCTAAATTTGATCCATGAGAAAGAACGCTAGACTAAACACCACAAGACTCACCATGAGCGAGCCCAAGAACAAAATGCATAATCGAGAACCGCAACTATGGGATCAAAAATGGACTGGCTACTCACAAGACTTGGGCGTTGTTCAAACTCGAGGCCCTAAAGCAGAGTCATTATTACAACTCGAGACGTGTAAATTCAAAGTGCTCACCAAGCTTTAGCTACAGGCGTGGTAATAGCCCTGTGGCACCGGCGAAGAAACCGTGAGCGCGTAGCACCAAGGCAGTAGATCCGCGCAGCAGACAATGAAACTGGCTCAGACGAGGAACAAATTGCAATTAAGAAAAGGAAATGAATTCAGCTTTAGGGACATTCAGAAAGTAGCGAGAGTCGTGCGTGGTTGTGCCAATAGGGCGCCGTCGTGATAATACATGCCGGGAAACTGTAACAGAAATCTAGAGATCCGCCATGCTAGCTTCAAGGTCTGCCAAATCCTTTTCTGCTGCTTTGAATTTGGCCACTGCATCCTAGAACGTAGCCGGAAGAGTTAGGGGCAATAATATCATAGAGTTGCGCGAGTCACCTCGTATTTCTTCTCCCACATGTCTCGTTCCTGCTCCGCGCGCTGCACCTGCCGCTCAAAGTGCTCCGCTTTGACGTCGACCTGCCTCAGCCTACACAAGCGTGGTCAGTACCACCGGAATACGATATAGAGATCAAACTCACTTCTCCACAGTCTCCTTCACGTTCTTCTCCGCCGCGTCGAGCTCATCCTCCAGCAGCTGTATCTTGCGGGTTAGGCCCTCATTCGTCATCTTTGTCGACTCGCCCGCATCGCGATCGGCCTTTGAGTCCGCGATTGAGTGCTCCGCTTTCTCGAGCTGAGAATCGAGCTGCTCGAGCTTGATGGTCAACGACTTCGTCTCGTGCTCCTTCTCCAGCAGCAGCTGCTGTAAATTCTTGTTCTTCGCCTCAGCCTCCTCCGCGCGCTTTGTCGCGGCTTCTACCTCCCCGCGGAGTTGGTTCATTTTCTGGGGACATGGTGAGCACTGCACTACATTGCACCCGCCCACATACTTCGCGGATTCTGTCGGACATGGTGGCGAGATCGATGTGCTGTCACAGTACTTGGTCACGCCTTCGAAGCGAACACCGTGACCGCTCTACACCGCTCAACGCCCGTTTTGGGAATCTCAACAATCAATTCGATTGATTCCGCGGGAAACATCGCGGCCGGAACTCAATTTATGCAAGAAAGAGAAACCCATAATTTGATTTGATCATTCGTGATTGGTGAAGCAACTAGTACTATTAACAGACAAGTATTAAAATTTAAACACTGTTCAACCGGCACTCGAAACCAATCACTGCAGCTCTGCAGGGAGAGCATTGTAGGCATCACAGAGATCGTCCCAGTCACCAGTCGGGTGCACTGCGTGGCGGGTCTCGTTGACCCCGGTGGCGAGGACTGCGGCGAGGCCGGCGTTCATGTGCCAGAAGACTGTTATTTATTATCTCGTCAGGAAACCAGAATTCGAAGTGGAATTTGGTTTGGACTCACTGTGGCAATGGACTGGAAGGCGGAATACGGGTTGGTCAATGATTCGGAGGGAAAGTTGAAGAAAAGGCAACTTACAGAACCAGGGGCCTGAGAGGTCGAGTTAGCATTGGATAGCGCAGACTCTGTATTGAAGAAACTCACCCGGGCGGTCAGTGGTGAACCGGAGGATGGTTCCTCCAGCTCCGGCACCGGACACCTGGAAGTAAGAGTGAGTACAAAGCGCGGTAAATATGGCCCTCGAGTCGTACATCGCGACGAATCGGGTTGACTTCGTTGATGGTATCAGAGCCGTTCGATTTGATGACCCAGAAGTTGTTCTGTTGATTTGTTTAGAATAAGTATCATCGAGCCATATATTGGTACTCACTCCGTGCAAATGGAAAGCTTAAGCGCGAAAATGTCAGCTCGAGATCGAATAAAAAGGAGGGAAACCGTACGGTGCAACTCGTCTTCGGTGCTGAAATAAAATCAGCTGAATGCCGCGTCCGGGATCGAATAGTAATGATACACACCTCGGGGGGAAGGTGACCTGGATAACCTTGTTGGCAGGCAAGATGAACGTGTCCTCCGTCTTGTTGTAGTCGGAAGCATCGTCACCATCGCCGTCGAGAATCTTGACCAGGGTAGGAACAAGAGGAGACACGTAAGAGATGTTGTTGATGTTCCACTTGGAGTCGAATCCGGACGGGCTGCTCGCGTTGGGGGTCATGCTCGTGAGGAAGGTAAGCTCAATGTCGGCCGGGGGAGGCTACGTATGGTTGTTTAATTAATCCTGCATCGAAATATCAGGTAGATAGTCGCTTACAGCGACGGGGAAGAGAGGCTGTGTGTGTGGTTAGAATCGCGAAACGCTCAGTAATGACCGACGCACAGTGAGCTCCCATTCGTTGAGGAGAATTCGGGCAGGGTCGCCTGGCTGGGGCCGAGGGTCATCGGGCCAGTGGGCTCAGCATCGGGTGCGCCATCGTAGTGGAGGACACCGCGTCCGAATGTGACCTATTCCAAAGATTGTTTGAACCATTCAATGCCGAACCAAAATCAGTTGTCTCACGTTCAAGTTGAGATTGTGGCGCGGAGCTCCACCACCGAGGATGGTGTCTGGAATTATATAATGTTGAGCAACGATATTCACGTCAATAAATGAGCGACTCACTGATCCAGTAGTTGCCGATGGGTTGGTCCGCGGTGAGCTGAAAGTCAATCAGGAGATGTGCTATCAAAATTAATAGCGGCTTACAACGACATCATATCTTTGTCCCGCAAGGGCGTCAATCACGCTGACAGTGTGGGGGTTTACGGGAACACCTAGAATCTCGTCAGATGCCATTTAAGCGAAAGCGGAAAGATCATACCGTCAACTCCGATAACCTAGAGTAGAAAGGAAAATAAATATATCAGAAACTTGAGGATTGAATGCGAGAGGCAGAAGGCTCACGCTCAACGTGTCTGCGCGCAATGATGATTAGAAAATTACACTAATTCAGTATGGGGAAATACTCACGGTTATCAACGGAGATGGTGAAGTCGCTTCGGGCAGACGCGTTGATGATGCGGAAGCGGTACCGTTTTCCCGGTCGTAACGGTGCTAACCGCGTACTCGGTCTCGGGTCCCCCGTTGTACCGGCCCCTGCCGTTGAACAGCCCAGAGTCGGAGACGGGGATGATTTGGTTGAAGTTGTACGCTAGTTACGACGGTTCATTAGCTGCGAGTGTCGATGAATGACAAAAAGAACTGCAGACAGTCAAGCAGCGACAACGTCGCGTTGTGCCACCAATCGCTGATGAACCAGATGGTGCTCTCGTCGTCCACGTCTAACGTATCGTAAGTACTCCTTGTTCAAAGAGCGTTGAGCGAAGAACCGACCATAGAGATGCGCCTGCGGGTCTTCGGGATCTGTTCACTCATATTAACCACGGTTCCCAGAGGTAGGACTGAAACAAACCGTAGATAATTAGCGGCCCTCTGAGGCCATCGGCGTATTGCATGCTGAGCTGGCTGTGGTACCAGTAGGTTCCGGTCTGCTGGCCGCTACAAAGAAAATGAGAGGGGTACAGGCGGCGTTGATGATATAGCGCACAGCGGCAGAACTGATCCAATGTCAGTCCAAGGCTCGAGTAGAGAAGATAATTAGACGCGTACCATAGGTATAGGAAGCACCGGGGCCGATAGGGCAGGTGCTAAGCAAACAATTTCAGCGAGGATTAATGCGATCATTTGAACCACACACGTGACGAAAGGAGTGCCTTCGTTGAAAGCGTTCGGGGTATCGAAGAAGATACCGTCAAAGTCCTTTAATTAATTGTTAGCATTATAATGCAACGTGGGAAAAAAAAGACTCACCAACGTGGTTGAACGACGCATGGTCGGGTCGGTCTATTCACCAGGGAAGCGTAAGCGCAAGGTAAGACAGCCGTCGATTGACACTCACCAATTTGTTGTTGGTCTTGACCCGAAGCGTGTCTCCTTTCGTGGCACGAATGAGAGGACCAGGGAACCTGCAGATGGTCAAGACTCGCGCTATAGACGAAACTAGTATCCCTACTGTCCGTTGGCGGAAACGGTGCCTGAACACAGCGGTTAGTCGTAGAAATGGTATGTGTAAATTTCGTTGACTAACTCCTGGTGAAGCCATCGGGAGCGAGGGGCGCGTTAACAATGTCGAGGGTTACATCGTTGAATTTCGGCGCCGGGGGAGCGGCCCGCAACAAGGAGAGACAAAAACGCGGGGACAGTCGCCGTCGAAAGCTTCATGATGGGCTATGAGGTTGTAGCCACAAACTAATATCCTTTAATACTGTGTGCCAACTACACCGCGATTTTGCGTGATCAGCGGGGCGTGAGGCTGGTCCATAGTGTCGCGCGAAACTATGCGGACCCGCAACAGTGGGCGGGAGTACCAAAGCCAATAGCAGCGGTAGGTTTTCGATCTTCGTCAATCATGTTGTTGCGCCAGATGGCGAGTTGGCACACTGTACATGCATGGGCAGTGCCGTCCGGAGGTTGGGTACTAAACTCCTAGGGATAAGGACAAGCCCGCCGTGGAAAGAATTGGAGAGAGAATTACCGGAAGCCAATAGAAAATTGGAGGATTACATATCAGCGGAACTTCTGCACAATTGTGTTTCCGCCGGACATCAGAGGAAGACGAGGCTTAAACTTAGATGAATGCCACGCCAAGGGTGCATTGTATCGGTGGAGCGTCCTCTTACGTCAAACGCCAGCATGGTTCCAAGTCGCCAATGGCTTCGGGAATAAGTCAGCGGTAGCCCAATGGTAGAAATCTCCTGCCAATGGCGAGGGTTGGAATAAAATTGATTCTCACACTCTCTGCAGCTGGCAGTCATATTTGGAAGACGCGCGTCTGTTTTGTTCGAGATCTTGGGGCGGGGGCGCCATGTCTGACATGGCAGGTAGAAATCACCAAGATAACTCTGAGATAATTCAGGCCAAGTTTTATTTGGGATATCCAGGTTTAGTCGAGCCTAAATTGAACCAGTTGCCGCGCGTGAGATTTGCGGGTTCAATTGACGGTTGCGCGAAGGGTCGGCCGCCCACGGTCTTGACAGCTCCGCCAAGGAGATGCGTCATGCAGCGGTCCCGAAAACCGTTGTGGTGCAACCAGAGACAAGGGTCCAGGAACAGCCAAACTTTCGATTGAACCCGTGATGTGTTTGGTTTGATGTGGCCGATTTGTTCTTGATATCTTCCCACCCTCGGCGCAACCTCGGCCTCGACAGGAACAGTCGACAAAATTGACGACAATGCACCTTATACTCCTCCTTGCTTGCAACGGATGTCAATATTCAACTTACCACCCAAGAAATACAATTTCTGGGTAACTTATGAGTCCCGTACTGGGGGTCTGGGAACCAGGTCCACGGCGCTTGGGGCAAGCTTTGGATCTGGACCGGAGCGACGCGTTGGCCTGCTTTCGTGGACGGGGGAACAATTCATTATTCAGGATCTTGCCGCCCCCAGTGACGGCCTCTGGTCTATACATGGCTCGACGCGCCGCACGGTACCACAGCTAATTTTTACTATCTGAGCCCTCGGGCGGTGGTCTACTTTCCTACTCTCCCTGGGTCAACTCAGCGACAAGGCTCTCTACTGAGTTGTCCAAGAGTTGTCTGTAACTTCTTTGACCAAAATGTTACCAGCATCAGACACAATCCAAAGTCAAAGATTGTCGGTCACAGGGAAATATACCCTCGTCTACGGGAAAAGACGCTGTCTTTGCGCTCATCGTCGGTATCAATGATGTCCGTTTCTGTTTCTTTTACATGCTCAGTTCACCGCTCAAGCTTACCCCAGTATATCGCGAACGATCGCCTTACCCCTCTGCGGGAGCCGTGAACGACGCGAAAACATTCTAAAAGTACCTGGCAGACAGGCTCCACGTTCCGCCATCCAGCATCCTTATCCTCGAAAACGAAAAGGCCACGCCCGCTGCCATCCTGTCCCCATCCAAATTCCACTTTCTCGAGAACGAGCAGATATCAGATCATGGCGACGAGACGATAATATTCTTCTTCGCGGGTCACGGCAGCCGTGTCGAGGTTCCAAGCAACAGAATGGCGCCAGATTCCAAAGTCGAAGCGATATGTCCGGTGGATGAGAGAACGATTGATGATGCGGGGGAGTACGTGCACACGATCCCCGACTATCTTTTGGGATGGCTCCTTTGGGAACTTTCCGAGAAGGAGGGGCCGCAATATTGTGGGTCACTGCTCCTTAGGCCGCCCGTGTGTTACTGATCCATTCGCCTCCGTAGACTGTGATTTGGATTCCTGCCATTCATGTAAATGTCTTGTTTGTTCTTCTTCTGGTCTTCCCTCTGATCCTCACTATAAGGGGCATGGACGCGTCCCTGAGCCCCGACGTCCGGGCTGCGCTTTTGGAGTGCCTTCCGTCCTACCAGACCTCGATAACCATCTTTGGGACCGGAAGGACAAGACCGACACCGTCATGTCTTACCGCATGTGGTCACCGTCCGCCGAGTCCCATGTTCTTGCTCGCGGCCGTGTCGTGCGGAGGAAATGACACGGGAGTTTGACTATCCAGGCGGGTATATAGCGGGCGCTTCAGGACCAATCTCGTCTCCCTCTGCGATGGGCTCCCGTCGACATCACGTATGAAGAGCTCATGCAGCGGATGCCCCTCTGAACCAAGCAAACCCTTCACGGCGGAGGCAGCAGGATGAAGTGTCTGATATTCAATGGGAACTACCCAAAGACCGGCCGACGCGCCCGTCCCACTGATCTTGATGGTCTTCCGGGTAGACATGGGAGCCGCGGAGGGCGTCGTCCCTGGGGACCGATTTCTCCACCTACGACCCCCAAAACGACCTCTGCACCGTTCGTCGCGCAATCTGTGCTGGTCGACCCACAGCATACTGGTCACGACCCCGTCTTCCGGCCTCTTGAAATCAAGTTAAAAGCGGCGAGCGGCAATTTGACCCCACCCCACTTACGCCTGAGGTGTTGTCTTCAAACCCGACCGTTAGTTTCTCGCTGTTCCATTCAATATACACGAGGACTGATCTCATTTCCGCCACATTAGCCTCAGGCCCATGGATTTACAGGATAGATTTTTTCTGAAGAATTTACCATTACGTCGACAAGGTCCAGGACCCTGATACGATTTACGGACAAGGGTACTGATACGGATAACGGATATGGATACCACGGATACGTGAATGCATAAACTTTCCTGCATGTCAGATGGCCAGTCTTAAGCCAGTCTTGACATTGATTCCACTTTCTGACTTCCCTACTTTTCTCTTTCTAATTACACTTAGTCTCAGACGCTCAGCGGTAGCAGTATGAAACTTAAGTAATCCAATGGCGACTAACGAATTGCACAATTTCACTGCCCAGAAATGGAGGTGTGTGCGAACATAATAGCGACTTGTCCCTGGGCTGCATTAATATTCAGTGTATAGCAGAGGGGTCGGAAGTCGGAAGAGGAACTAGGCGGGCTCATTTTGGGCTCATCGCAAAAATTTGACATTGTGTAGCTAGATTATCCTGGTGGCTTCAGCTCCAGGGCCTGGGGTTCTCCCCCTTCGCGTAGTCTCCCTTATGTATTCACTGTTGAATCCATCATAAGTAATACAAAACGGCACAAAAAATTAAGTATACAAGTAAGTATAGTATCAAGTACTTATCAACTACACACACCGTCCCGTCCCCGACGAAACACTACGGGTACGCGACATACGGGACACACGGAACCGGATCCAGGTTACACAGGCGAAAGTCCTCCGGGACCATATCCGCGTACAGCGCGCCGGAGCTCTGGAAGCGCGCGACCCGGAGGCGCGAGGGCAGGGGCGGGGGAGGAAATTCACGCCGCCGCCGCCGCGCCGTATAGCTTCAGCGAGCGCAAGCCTTCGGCACAGCGCAGCAGCGCGTCCGGGTCGACAGGTACGCTCGAGCTCAGCGTGCGGTCCAAGTCTGGTGCGAAACACAGCGACAGCGCGCGTAACGCCAGTGCAGGGACCCCATCCTGGCCGGGTGACTTCGAGGATCGCGAAGAGGTGCGACGCGAATTGCACGGGGAGGCAGAGGCACAGCTCCGCGACCGTGGGCGGCGCCGCCCGGAGGATCCGCCCCAGATGCTCCGCGGAGGGGATGTCCGCGACAAAGAGCTTCCGCAGGTGGGCCGCGCGCGCCAAAAACGCGGGGAGGTGCGCGGAATGGTGGCAGTACAATTCTGCAGCGCCGGTGTATCTAGGAGCTGTAGGAGATCCGTGCTCGAGACCGAGAGGCGACGGAGGTGGGGCAGGAGGATGGGGATTCAGAGCGTTCGGGGGAGCCGATGAGTGCAGGACGCAGTCGACCAGATTGGATGAGGCAGAGCGCAGGACATAGGCGTGGTTGGCCCAGGAATTGCTTCCGCTATACGGCGTAATTGGGAGAAGGGCAGGTCGACCGCGAGGGGGCGGTCCCCGCCGTAGCGCCCCGGATTCACGAAGGCCTCCTGCAGCCTCGGGCAAGAATCGAAGAGGGTGAGAGAACCGTCTCGAGGTACAGAGTGCTCTTGGCGGACACGAATATCTATCGCGCGTAATTGAGACAGGTTACCACGGATACTGTCCAGGTGATAATACAGCATCGAGCTCCCCGTAAAACTGATCGTTTCCCAGCGGTCAGAGTGCAGGGCGAGGAGATGAACACGTAGTTCCCGCCCTCTAGAGTGGGCTTCGTGCCAAAAGGCCCGGAAGGTGATGTGAAGCGGCACCTGCTTGGAGCGCTCCAAGTGCGCCTCCAGCCTCGGCGGTATCATTTCAAAGCACGGTGATTCCCAGTCCTCGTGCGTGAAATCGAGGGATATTGTCGCCCAGAGACAGGGCTGGGAAAGGGTGATGGCCCGCCAGCGGCTACACACAGCACTGAAGACCCATGGTCCTTCCTGGATGCTGGAAAGCCCGTCGGAAGTGGCGAAAGGCGGTAGTGCGAATGTGAAGATGAGCGAAATCAGCTCAGTCGGCATGCGGTGGACTGGCGAGAAAGCCGCCTCGTGTTTCTGAATCGGTTTCTGGTGTAGGTCCCTGTGAGCGTCGTTCAGACGCCCCGCGGCTGCATACACAAGAGACTTGAGGGTGCAGGATAGACGAGAGATTAAACTCGAATCGGTGGCGACCATTGGTTTGCGAAATCTACGCGTAAATTGGGCTCGGGACGAGTTGGCGAAGAAAGCGAAGTTTATACAATCCGAGTACGATGCTGCTGCCTAAGTGGGTTACTTCCATGTAAGTAATCCGACCGCTCGCACACGCAGGAGCCGAAGAGAAGTCAGACCAAGAGTAATATTCCGTGCTTTGTGGATGACGTTAGTTATCAACCCCGCCACCCCGCCGCGCACGAGTACTTGATTCCCGGGGTGAGGCTAGTGTTAAAGTTTGCCGTCCAGCCCAGATGCCGCCAGACCAAATTCCGCGCACGATGAATGTCGTTTGTCGCCGTAGTACAAAGTCCTTAGTCCAGTAAAAACGAGCGTCAAACGAGTGAAGAAAAGACTTCCCCGCTACCTGTCAACTATACAGCATTCCCCATTCCGGGCTACCCGCCCTCGCCGCGCGTATCCCCGCGCATCCAAAATCCCATGTGCTGACAGCTAGCTCCAAGCTGGCTCCAGAGGAATTCGTGCTGCCATTCGGGCAGTTTTCACTTCAAGTCATAGAGTAATCCTGCGACAGGTAGCCCCTTACCGTTACGGCAACGGCCGTCGATTCGACGGCCGTTTTCAAGAAGTTCAAACCCTCGACAGGACGGCCGGGACGGCCGCAAACGGTAGCAGGCCTCACGGTAATTTCACCTTTAAAATGGTGCTGAGACTTGGGTATCCCTCATGCAACATACGCAGTTGCTCACCTTCGCGTTCTTCGCCATCGTGCAAGAAAAATGGGAGCTGAGGCAAGGCGGACCCGCGAGCCGGCCTGAGTGAAAGACGGAGGCCCACCTAGAGTCTAGCACTGCCACATCTTTGCCCCACACCTCCTACAGCCGTTCACAACGTCCCCACGATTTCTGGCGTCGATTCTCGGGCATCATGCATCGATATTTATGCAGGAGGGCCTTTTCAGATATCTGCTGGGTTTATACAAAAAAATACATATTACGCATTTTAAAAGGCGTCTCGGCTCGTCCGTCCGCCTTCCCTCTTGCCTTACCTCTTCCCTGCTCTGTGCTTACGGCTTGGCTGCACCCTCCTCCGCCTCCTCCTCTTCGCTCTTCCGGCACAGGCGACGCACTCCCCGCGCCGTCCTCGTCATACTCCCGCTCATCCTCATCCTCGTCTTCATCCTCATCCTCGTCCTCGCCCTCCTCCTCGTCCATCGATTCTTTCAGCTGCGGAGCGAGCGACGTTAGTGATCATATTTAATAGCCCATTTTGAGGGTCAAGGAGTCAAGAAGGCGAGGGAACGGGAACGAGGGAACGAGGGAACGAGAGGTAAGGAAAGGGGAAAGGGGAACGCGACACGCACCATCTCCAACAACTCATGACACTCATTCAGGTGCGCCATGACGATGCCCTGGCCCTCGGGGACGGTGCTCCCGTCCGCGCCGACAAACTTGCCGTCCTTGCGCATCGAGTCGATCTGGAAGAGCGCGAGCTGGTACTGTGTGGTACGTGGTTGTGGTTAGCGGTGTGGTCATGTCACGGAGAGCCGCAGGTAAGTGTGTATCGTAAAATGAAGATGAAAGGGAGGTATGGAGAAGGAGAAAGCACTGTCCGACACGGGAACACGAGGAGAAGAGAAAGTAAAGAAAGGGACGACGCACGGGGTAGAGGTCGCGCGCACTGAAGGTCCCGCCATATTGAGCACCTCGTTCAGGCACTTCTTCACCGTCGAAAGTTTGTTCGCCTGTTGTACGATCCGGTCCGGTCAGCAGCTATACTTATACTTTATACCACGAAGGAAAGACACCACGCACGATGGGCATGAGCTCCTCCGACACCGGCTCGCTCGAGGATAGCAGCCGGTAGATGAGCCCGTAGCACCGCCGCAGGAGGTACAGCAGGATCTACGGGGAATCACTTAGGAAGGGATTATAAAGGAGGGAGCACAACGCAACGCACATACTGCCCCGGCGGCCGGCCGCCCTCCGCATCGAGGAACTTCCCATCCACGCGCATCTTGTCGATCTCCTGCAGCGCGACGAGTAGTTCCACAGGTCCGTCTCGCGCAGCGTCCACCTATGCGTCAACACCAGGCTCTCCAGCTCCGCGCGGATCCCCGACAGCCTCTCATGTATCGGCTTCAGCGTGTCCGCCACATTCTTCAGGTCCTCGTGCGCCTTGATTTCCTGCGCGATCTCGAAGCACTCCTCGAGCAGCGACGAGCACACCGCCTGCGACGCCGGCACGATGCCGTTGGGCCCGAGGAACTTGCCGTCCACGCGCTTCGAGTCGATGCGGCGCAGCTCCTCCTGCAGGGGCTTGAGCTCGGCTTTGTGCGAGCCCTCCTTGGCCGCGAGCGCGACGAGCTGCCGCCGGATGGTGACGAGGCGCTGGTGGATCGGGATGAGCTCCACGTCGAGCACAGAGAGGTTCTCCTCGAGGGCGCGTACAATCGCCTCTGTTGGCATATATATATATATATCAGCCAGTCCATACGCCATCGCGGGTATGCACGCACCACACTCGTTCAGCTGCCGCTCGAGCAGCTTCGTCAGCGCGTTCGCATGCTTCCCCTCGTGCTGCACGATCTGGCGCAGGTCGCCGAGCCGCCGGCGGAACGGCGCAAGGTCCGACTCGTTGTTACACCGCCGACTCGTCATGTGCTGGAGTATTTGCTTCACACAGTGGGTTGTCAGCAGGTCAGACAGACGAAGCACAACTTTGACGGATACGGACCCGCATGGAGGCTATCTGCGAATAGGTCGCCGGGGGTGTCCCGTGTTTTGCCAATGGTGAGGTAAAACAGGGAGAGCAGGCTGAAGACGTCCGCGAGCGTCGTGTCTAGCCGGTTATTGTACGTCGCATTGTCGTCGCGGACGTCGTTCAGTTTCGTGACTGCGCGCAAGTACATGTTTAGACAGACAGAGAAGACAAGGGAGAACGCAGCGGCCGCACCTTGTTTGACCACGGCCTGGTAAAGCGAGTTGACGTCGGAGGCCTTGATGTATTCACCTCGGTCCTTCTTGAGGACGGTGAGCCTATTGCGGATGCTGTGAACGGCGTCAGTACAGACCTTTGTGACCCACAGGACGCACTGATCCCCGCAGAAGTGGAGCAACCTGAACAGTCGGGTATTTGAAGGAATAAATATCCCAGTGTTCTCGGCGTGAACGACATGCGATTCACCTGTATTCACTTTACAAGATACAGAAGCCCGCGCGAAAGACAAGTCCCTCAAACACGGTGCAGTGCGTCCTGTGGCTGAGAAAGCAGGAATACAAACTTGATAACGGCCTCCAAGATAGGGAGTTCTGCAGAACAATCAAGTACAATCCGGGATTATTGGCGGAGTTCTTACCTTCCTGCGGGACAGGAGCAGACATGGTGGAAGGAAGCAAGGAGATCCTACAAGGCAGGTACAAGTACCCTGTCTAAGCGATTGTCTCGTCGTCACACGCATGTCACACCACCCTCGCGTTCGCCCTGATAACCAAAAATAAATTAAGAAGAATTGTACGCGAATTAATGGCTGGGGGACGCGTATGAAGATTTTACGATGAATATCCTGCAGGAAATCAACTTTTGACGCGTGCAGAAGGCTTTGAGCCGGAGTTTTCAACGAGAAAAGCGTTGGAGGTCGGCACTGGGACGATGGCACTGTATCCACGGCATCGTCGCCCATCGAAGTCCGCCTGAACCTGCAATGTGCCCGCCGGACAATTGGTGGAGGGAACTCATGCTGCAGGCCGGTGCATCGTGCAACTCAACCACAGGCATCTCGGAGCCTCACGAGCGAGTGACTCGGAGTGCCTCCAAGCCTGGTGCGCGTCCCCATCGCGCGCCCGGAGAAGGACAGACAGACGCAACTCTTGGCTTTCAAAAAAAAAAATGCATCATCTGCGTTTCAAAATTCTAAGGATACCACTAGTACAGATAATCCTACAGCGAGCCCCCAAGTCCCGAAAAGCAACCTATGCCATCACAGCTCAAACTTTACTTTCAGCAGCAACAACCCCGTCCCCAGACTCCGGCTCATCCTCGATTTTGATGCTCGACCACGACTCGGACCGGCCCAGTGTGGGCAAGACTGTGTTGGCCACAATCTCTTTCTCCGCCTCCAATCTCGCACTCTCCTCCCGCTGTCTCCGCTTCTCCGCGCGAGGGTTCAGAATCAGTATCGCGATGACCAGCCCGGACTCCAGGACCTATTCATCCCCGAGTTATCAGTCCACAATTCTGGCTAAATACACGGAAGAAGGGACGAACCACAATCAGCGTATACGTGATCCCCGTAACGACATCGAATCGGTCCTTGAACGCGAGCGACAGGTCCATGCACACGCCGCCCAGCATGTCCAGCGCGAGCAGCAGCTTCGAGATGCCCACGACCCTCGCGCCGGCGCCAGATCTCGACGAACTGCGGGACCAGGCCGAGTCCGATGAGCACGCTGCCAAAGATGCCGAGGAACTGCGTCGCGTGGTGCGCGGGCGCGCTCCCCGCGTCGAAGAGCGGCCGCATGCCGAAGACGAGCCCCGCCTCAAAGCCCGCGAGGAGGAGCGCGATGGCGAGCGTCATGAAGGTGGAGGTGCGCCAGGAGCGGTGGTGGGCGTAGTGTTGGCACTGCATGGGCATCAGATTAGGTGGAGCGGGGGTGGAGGGGAAGACCAGACGACGGACCTGGCACCAGGACACGAGACACAGCGACCCGAAGAAGTGCGGCTCGAGGATGAGCGGGACGCTCAGATTCAGTATGAGTGTGTATGCACCCAGGAAGGGTGCGGAGACGCCCCACAGAAGGCTGCATATATAACGGTGAGTGAGTATTATACTGGAACGAATGATTGACGACGATGGACGCACACAAGCCACGGCGAAAAGCCCCTCTGTGGACTTCTCCCGCCAGCTTTTCCATATTTGCGGGACCAGCTGTACCGTCCAGCAGATGGTGCCTGTTATGAGGGGCGTCGCATCAGCTAATGCTCCGTCCGAGGAAGAAGACCACCCACCCAGAGTCCCGAACACATTCTCCGCTATAGGATTGGACAGCATATCGTCGAGATGTTTTTAGGAAGCGACGAAGAAGAAGGTGGTGGTGGCAAGAGTGAGTGATAGGAGAGGGGAGAGGGGCAGAATTTTATAGAGGGACGTCGGGGGTGAGACGAATTTACTTCCGTGCCTGAGACTCAGACATCCCGAGGTCTGGGATAGCACCGGAAAGTCAACGAACGCACTTCGATAGATAGCCCACATGGTCGGCGCGCGATCATCGCGAATCCGTATAAAATTAATATGCGTGTTCGATGCAAGTCACAGGACCGCGATATTTCGTTGTACTAAGACTTTGTGTCGTCACTGTATTCGGATGGAGAGACACAGGTAAAGGGGTGAAAATAGGGTTTCCCGAGACAGAGAAGACGGCTTTTCGATAATCCAGCTTGAGGCATGTATTTCTGGATATATTGACCATGTCCTTCGCGGAGACCGTGTACAAAAGACGTGCTATAATTCTTTGATGCTGAAAGGTTCTTCAAGCCAGTTGACTGTTAAGATTTGGGAGACCGAAGACAATCGAGTGTACGGGTCGGTAAATTGACCACTGCCCGAGCAGCCCGGTGGTAGACCCTTAGTTTGTTTGCGAATGCAAATCAAACCTGAGATTGGACGAAGCATCCGAGGGACAATGGGAAGTTCTGAACGCTTCAATCATTGTGGCCACGCAATGGGTTCGTAGGCAATCCAGAGCAAAAATCGTGTGAGTTGAATTACAATATGTTCCTACATACATTGAGGTGCCGACCATGGTCCCAACATGTAACGTGTATAGTGCACCGATTCAGTGTTTGCGCAGGGCATACAGTGTGTTCCCGTAGTACAGCCCGGACATCGATGCGGTGGCGGCCAGCATGGCCGGTACGGGCCCCTTGCCCATCCGCGGGACGGACGAGGCGAAGAGGACAGCGGAGGCGCCTGAAAGTTGGACATCATTCAGAACTTTGTGTTCAGCTCGATATTGGTTGGCGAGAACGCACCGACTGCGCTCTCGATCCCGTTCGGCTGCCCCTTGCGGATTCGATCCCCGGCCCACAGGTATACGGCGCCGACACTGATCTCAGTTAGGGTCAAGACTTTTGCGGAGCGGGATGAGCATGAGCGCACCCGAGGCCTGCGACGAGAGAGGGGATGCTGCGGGTCCGGCTGAAGCCCGTTAATCCACCGAGCACGCAGAAACCGCCCATGGCGAGTGCGGGGTAGGCAGACTGCCGGAACAACCTGGTTAGCGCAGGGAAAGGTTAAGGAGGGGGTCAAACCATGTTAGCGAAGGTTAATGGAGGCTCGCGGAGAGAATGTGGAGTCAGAGAGAGCCGCACAGGGAGCAGGCCGGAGGAGGAGGAGGAGTGTGGGGAAGGCGAGAATCTGGGGTCGTGTGCCGGTGATCCGAGTCGATCAGAATTCACACGTGTTACAGCGACCCCGGATCTGCCGGGTGTCCCTTTCCCCTTTCCCCCCCCCCCCCCCCCCCAACCACAACACAGCACAAAACTGTACGAAAAAGTAGGGGATTGACCATAGTTTTCTGGCCGTAAATCCTCATGGCTGTATCTATTCGCTGGGGCTCAAGAGCCTCAACACTCGAAGTTCTCCGAGAAACGTAGAGCCTAGACTCTGGTTTGACTGTGGAGGCTCAGTGGAGCCGTCTGGACTCAGGGGCGAGTCTTATACCGACCTCCCCGGCTCTAAAGACATTCTGGACTCGCAGCCATCGTCACTTTCGCGCCATGGGCTCTATTGTCTGTGCCTCGACTCGCACTCTGACGCTCGGGTTCGCTCGGGGCCACGACAGAACGGACATACCCAATATTCTGGTAGCGAACTGCAAGAACGAGACACGAACGGCACGTTGGTGCGGACACCGAATCATGGTGGTTGAAGATGATGACTGGCCGGTTGATATCCACATGTCAAACAGCCACTTCCGTTGGGCTGCCGACGCGTAAATTTTCTGTCTGAAGACATGGGCTGAGCGAATCAATAGTGGCCTGTTCAACGGCGGCAAGCGTTATCGTTTCCGCCCGATCAACATGTCCGCTCGTGGCGACTTCACGGTACCCATTGACAATTTTACTTACCGTTTCTTATTTCTCTTCCAGACCATGACTCTAAGCCTTGTAATCCGAATTTTTGATGGTTTCCGGCCGTAGATCATCGCAGCTGACGGTATGACATGTTTCACGCGTTCCAACGTTTTGTGAACTGGAATTCTGTCAGTGTTGGGGGAGGAACTGCATTTCCAGAGCGGGTCTTACATGACGACAATTTGATAAGCAACCGGAACGAAGATCCTTGCTTTTGGCTCAAAACGCGGGCTTCGCATCATGTCTAATGCTTTCGGAATATCAGAACTTTCCAAAATGGAATCTCATTATTCGCGTGTCTCTATCTCAAGCCTCCCCAAACGCCAATATAGATTCCTCCAGCGCAATTTCCAAAATAGGCATTTAGCGTTGTATTCTTTGTTTGTGTTGTGGGTGATGCCATCGAGCTTCGCCACCAACCTTGTCATCAACCAACCACTAACATTTTCTTGCGGCCAAGATGCGCAGTGTCGAAGTCAAATCTCCGCTGGCACTGAGGATTGGGCAGGCCCTGTCGGGCATACACCCTTCTGTGATCAGTAAATAATGATCGATGATTGTTTTTTTCCGGCATTGGCATCTCGGCTTACGCTCAAATGCCGTCTTAGTATCAACCTGGGTCTGGATTGAACTGTCATTTGGTCTGCTTGGGCCCCACCTGATTCCTCGGGCCTGCAGCGTTGATTCAATGGCATCTACGAGCTCTCACACCGTGACGACTTCAAGTTCGGCGAGTACTCAATCCTAGGCCTGACTCAGTCCAAGTTCAAGACGGTGGGTCCCTCCTTTTTAATGCCGCACGTCGGCTGATTTTGAATAGGATGCTTGTCTGCGCGCCAGTGCCTATTTGGCGCCGGGCGCCCATCGATATACCATGATGGATGATTGTACTAAAGATAGATTGTGTCCTCTTCCTTCCCGTCCACGTCGTCCGTTTCGTGACGAGTCTCCACTTAGAGGCCGTCATGCTCACCTTCCTTTCATTCTTTTCGGACGTGTTGGTCTTAGCATTTATCCTCTTCACGCACGTCGCTCTTTCATCTGGTTCCGTGTTACCCGCTACGATAGACGACACCACGGGAGACTCCCTTACTGGGGCGCAACCCACCTATTCAGGCTCTTTCTCCGCTGTGCGTCTTCAAATTGTGTTTTGTGGCTAACCGCCCATGATTTACCATGTCTATTCCAGAATTCCAACTGCGATGGGTGCCTAGTACACCCCGATCCTCAGAGAGCTCACGGTGGGACATGGCACGATAGCTCGCAGTTCGGCGGCGCACCACCGGTTTCAGTCACTCTCTCCTTTACTGGTATATGAACTGCATATTTTAACGCATTGGCTTATCTTCAACCTTCAGGAATCGGAATTGATGTATTTTGCATCCTCGCAAATACGGTTCCAGGCGCAGTAACGACCACAGATCTTGCTTTCACGCTGGACGGGTCCTCACAAAAACCATTCTCGCATACCTCAGATTCTACGTCAGATTTTGAATATGGTGTCAAGGTTTTTACAGTGGGCGGATTGAGTCAGGGTGCTCATCAGCTAATCGTCGCGACGAATAATCCCTCGGGTTCTCTGCTCTTATTTGATTATGCCGAGTATACGTGAGTTCCTCGTTCTTCTTTCGCTGTGGTTATATCGCTGAGCTGCGTGGCAGTTACCAAGTCTCTGATCCCACCACCACCGCCCCAGTCCAAGTAACCGATACCGTGACTGAGACCTCCACAACACAACTCACTACAACGGATACGGAGGCAGAGAAAATCCCATCCCCCACACCGACTTCGATTGCCCCCGCCTCTCCCTCACATTCTTCCTCTCATTCCGGAAATGCTAGTACTCCAAGTCCCCTGGTGTCCCCGACGATTGGCAGCTCATCTACAACCTTGGGAAGCAGTTCCATCCCTGCATTGCCGCCAATTTCCTCTGGGACGTCGTCGTCCTCATCCTCATTGGCACCTCCAGTCATTGCCTCGTCGAAGAAATTCAATTATGCCCCCATTCTAGCCGGAACGCTCATACCCGTCATCCTGATCGTGGCAGTCGGGGTCTTTTTCTGCCGGCGCCGGCGCGCCAATAATTCCGACATAGAATCGCGCAACGCCCCGCTGTTCGGATCGCGGTCGTCAAGCATTCACAGTGACCCGTCCTCACGGCGCAGCGCCAGATTGGATCACGCCGCCACAATCAGGGATGGCGCCCAGAGTCAGATGATGGAGCTGGAACGGTCTCCGTCGGGCTCACCGCTCGACGGAAGCTCAGCAATATACGCCACGGACATTCAATCTGGGATACGAGAGAAGGATGCGTCCGTCAACTCCAGCGGCCCATCCTCCTCAGCCTCCGTATATAGCCTCGAAACCAGCCCACCTCCTATGTACTCTGAGCAGCGTCCACTCCCAAGTATACCTCCGCCTCCTCTCTTGCTTCAAGCATGATATAATTCATGTTTACGTGCTGCAGCAAGTTGAACATACTGACGACGATCAAAGACAGGGCTAATAATATAGGGTGTATGTATACACGTTCTCGCTACAATCTTTGTAAATTCTATACACTCTTTTTTCATGGATTTGGACGATTCAATGGAATTTCTGCCTTCGAACCTGTGTGTAATAAACCTGGATTGGAGGAATCAATTTGTGCGTGTTTTTCTCGCCATCAAAACCGTTCTATCAACAATCTATCAACTTCCTTCTGACGGTCATCTTATTTTATTTTGAAGTGATACCAGATTCCCTGCCGACCTGGTTGTCTCAGCACAGGGCAAGACGTGATTCTGTCGATATCCATAACGCACTGGCAGATCCTATGGATTGACCGAGAAGATGTGCACTGTCGTCGAGCATCCTTGGTGTGACGGTTGACCCACTTCTGTCTTTACTCAAAACTTACACCACCGTCGGTACAAAACCCGCCGCTCCTTCTCTCCATTGTGCTCCTCTTTTGTCAGACTTTCATTCTTTCAGATCCTGGACAGGACCACAGTCGAATATGGTTTAATCGTCAGGAACGAAGTCCGCTCCAGCCAACACCTCCAGAGGTTTCCTTGTGGTTATTTTGGACCTCGTCACCCCGGTTACCTCAGCACAGGCAACAAAGATGTGATTCTGTCGATATTAATCACGTCCCGGCAGATATCATGGATTCAGCGGGAAGATGTGCAATGCAGAGCATCTCGCAAGTGATGTAGTCCATCTCCTTCTTTACTCAGACTTTCACGACCTCTGCGCAGCACTTTCCATTCCTTCTTCCCTTTGTTGATGCTGCTTGCTTAGACTTTGTTTCATTCATCCGGATCCTGGTCACCCTTAACAGTCGAATATGGAAGGTAGTCCCGATCCAAATGCGCCTGAAACGAGTGTGAGTGTGCCTCCAGATGTTAAATCCTGGTGGCACGCCACAGGAAAGTCTGTATTTGCGTACGTGCTCTTGCATATGTATGCACGCATGCCTTCATTGAGGACAATTGGTAGGAATCACCCCAAGACCGTTACGATGCCTCCATCCGTTTTATCTTGGTGGGAAGACAGTGATTTGGCGTGAGTGTGCGGGTTTTCACGTCTTACTGGAGCTGATCTTAAACAGAAACAAGGTGGACGCCAATTTGGTCCTTACTACCCCCATCCCTCCTCCCTCAGATTCGGGCGGGCCGGTCAACGGCAACAGTATTCTACTCCCGCCCCCAACCCGGAGCAGTTCGATTTCACTCCCCGCGACCCAAACCTCTTCGCTGCCTAGTTCTGGCCACATTCCTGCCAGCAGCGGTGGGAGTGTAAGCATTTCATTCAATTCCAATACCCCAACGGCATCCCAATCGGCGTGAGTACCCCTTGCTCGGCAGACATACTTATGCTTAGATTGACTGATTGCTCGTCCATGCTCAGCAACACTGCGACGGCACGGAAACACCCCAACATGACTGGCGCCATTGCTGGAGGCGTGGTTGGCGCCATCCTCGCGGTGGTGCTCGCCCTTCTGTTATGGTGGAGTCGCATCCGACGCCGCAGGAACACGCGGCTGGCGCACCACTCCGACATCGAAAATAGCCCCGTGGACGCGACTGCCGCCCCCATCTCAACCCACAAACCTCATTCCACAGCCGTTTCTCGCGGTGCTGGCCAGCGTAGCGCCATTCGGTGGGTTGAGATGTATCTTAATACTGAATTTATTCAATTACTCATACAAATCCCTTCGTGGCGGCCCAGACATGTCTGCCGAGCAGTTCACGGATATGCCAGAATCGGCGCCTATTGGGACTGGGACGGCCCCTGCTGGTCCCAGTCCCAGTCACTCTAGAGGGTGACAGTAACTTCTTCGTTCTACTATCGAAATCTGAAGATAAACTATAGCGGACCGCAACGCCATTGCGAGAGAAAAAAGACCCTGTGGTCCTGCCGTGGGAGCTGCCGGCTTCACTACTACCAGCTCTAGCACAGAGACCCGCGGTGGCAGAGACACACGAATATGCTACACCACAAACCGCTGCACCTGCACCTGCACTGCAGCCGCCGACACAGACACAACCCAGCGCGAACGCGATTTAGAAGAGGAGGTACAGAGGCTAAGGGAACAGCTCGCGGATGGCTCTCCTCCAGCGTACAGTGCCAAACCTGACGCCATTTTGCCCGAATGATCGCAGTCGACGAGCAGGAGCTCAAATTATAGTCCACTCAGACGCTTCGAGTAGACACATACTCCTAAGATACGGACTTATATGTGATTGGACACTAGTACAGAGGTGGTTCATTTTCTACATACTATTGCCTACCGGGGAGCCGGCCAGACGAGGCAACCGGCCACTTGGCTCCTAGAGCAGGATTGCGATGACTTTTACCTTCAAGTCGGTCTGTACGTTAGAGGATATGTAGTTGCGCCTCATGTCGTGAAATTTCAAGCGAGTTGATGAAGTTGACGTGATGCTGTGCGCGATTTGCCGATCGGGGGGGATGCCGAACACGGGTTTTCTTATTTTGGGCATGGCATCGCTTGGCAGCAATCCTGTGTATCTTTACGACCACTTCGTCGCTCAACGACATCTGGGGCTCATTCTGTTCTGTGAACGTCTGGCTTCGTCCCGACGGTCCACTAGCTGTCTAATTCCACCTCCCTATGTCGCAATTCGGACGACAATCCTCGCTTGAGCCCCGAAATTACTATCAAAGGCCGTGTCCTCGCTGCCAGCGGATCGGCCCTCATCATGGCGCGATGACTGCCAAAATTTGTACGGGTGAGAAACACAGTTAAAGCATTCCCTGGATCGCATTGATATGATTTTAGCGATTTTATTCTCCCGTCACTGCAGGTCACCGTAAAGAACAGCCATTTTACCCCCGCTGACATATTCAGCTTTTTTAGGGAAGCGGAGAGCCTCAGCGGTGGAATTGGTGGTCATCGTACGTTATTATTACCTCCTCGATGCTGATTCCAACTCATCTGGGATCCGCACTTCATTTCGTCAGGGTCCACATGTCTGTCATCTCAGGCAATTAGGCAATTTTGGCGATATCGCAAACGGTCATCCTTATTATTTCAGCTATTACGAGTAGTTTGAGGTATCCTAGAGGCCCAGTGTATCCCCAGAATTAGTCTATACACTTGCAGTTGCGTGACGAAAGCAGAGCGAACGGAAAATGGCGAATGCATGGTAAGTTCCCACGCCCGGCCGGCTGCCTAGTTTTGGCCGCTTTTGGACTTGCCGTCGCAAAATCTTCGCCAAGCCATTATCACTTCATCAAATCCAGAACCCCGGGCCTCATTTCACTCATAAGATGCTAGCCTACATTCTAGAGCCCCACAACATCGGAGGGCTCCGTCTATTCATGATTTATGTGCACAAAACCCTTAAGGTGGCCGGTTAGCCGGTGGGATATAGTATGTCTACGGCACAGAGGAAATAAAATGAGATTACCAAAAAAAAAAGTCCACTGGTTGACTTTCCATAAGGCATTTTCTGTATTTTCGAATAATTTGAGGTCTAAAACCGCAGGATCACCGCAATGACATGACACCTGCCAGACCCCATCGGGCCCGGATCTCTGTTAGAATATCTTCGACCCTCTTCCAGACTTGAATTCAAGTTTAATCTGGAGGAGGGGTCGCTACCCCCCTCTTCAGACTTTTCTTTCGCTGAATAACGTGTCTTGAATGTTTTCGACGCCGCCACTTGTCAGCGGCCACTCCGGGCCGTGCATCCTGCAACCACATGCTTTAGTCAAATGCGCTCCAACACCGGCGACAGTCGGACTACAGTGTCTCAAGAGCCGCCAGCGTCTACATCCCGGCAGAGGTACTTACAGCCAGCTTGGTTTACGTCGCTCTGCGCGTAGTAGTCGTCGAGCCTCGATGGCTCTGAGCACAATGATGGCTGTTGCAATGCCGGCAAGCCTCTGTTGACCATCCATCGCGTCGTCCTCCATCTCTTTGAGTTGTTGATGAAGAAAGAACACGTCGTTATCCATGTGAGTGTGTGGTGGGAAGAGACACAAGACGCGCTGTTTATGTTGCACATGCTATCAATTCAAGCGCAGTACTTTATTCGTGGAGTAATTTCTAGGCCTTATGGGAACCGGTAAGCAATAAACTACTCCGATTAAACCGTATGCCGGCACGTTTGGGACCCCTCCGTCAAGCTCGAGAATAAAAAATGCCTTATATGGAAAGTCAACCACTCAGGGAAAAGATCAGAAAGTATTCCCTGGGCTCCTCCCAATGAAATTAAAATTAAAAATTGCCTCCCGCCTTATGGCACATTGGGTGACTTCCCGTAAGATTTAAATAATCCCCCAGAATTTTTTCGACCGTAGCCGTTGTCAATCACTGGGACCCCATCACACCGGAGTTTGGGCCAAATTGATGGCAGCCAATATGTGGCCAATATATGTTGTATTGGCAGGATATTGGCCGAATGTGGGCGAAGTAGTCGTTGATTAATATTCGGCCAGTATACGTTGTATTGGCTGGATATTGGTAGGATATTGGGCGGATATTGGCTGAATATTGGCAAACCACTTTTTTCCTGAGCTGCATGGCCGCGCGGCATGCTTTGATTAAATTGATATTGCTTTTGCTTTCGATACCCGCCCTCGCGCGCTCGTGCGCGCACGCTCAAATTAGATATACATAATCCAATATATTCATTTGTGACTGCTACGATATCAACAGTGAGCGACCTGCTTCCCCTCGTCCCGCGGGACGGTCCGCCTCTGCCTGCGCCTGCACCGCATCCACCGCGACCGTGCGCGGGTCAGGCGGTGGGAGAACAGCGTGCTGTACCCGACGTGCCCACGATGTTGCCCTCAGAGGCGACAATCACTCGGACAGCCGGCAGGAGCGCAGAGCACCAGGCGCAGGGAGCGCACCCCTGCGAGCGCTTGGGTCGCGCGAGTGCGGCATAGGTGACAGTAGACCGGGGCACCTTCGAATTTGTGCACCAGGACGGTGCGCGCAAGCCCTTGGTGCGGGTGAGCCGAAGATGAGAGCCATATGCCATTCAGCGTACCTGAATCTTGCCTACAGCAACATCGTTGCCGACCGCGAGAAGCTTGATGTTTCGGTGTTTTCATCATGCTCCACGGCGTGTTGCTCCGGTGCAAGATGAAGGTCCTGTGGCCTTGGTTTCAGTAGGAGAAAGTGGGAAGGATGTAAGGACGCACCGCTTGTTGTGGTACACGAGGCAGTAGCACGTGCAGAGCGGGGGAAAAGCGTGTTAGCGAGCGAAGAGCGGGCGGACAGTGAAGAGCGAAGGCGTGCCCTGCAGAAGGAGAAGGAAGAGGGAGAGAAAGACACAGGACGGGGGGCAGGGAAGGCGGAAGAGAAGACAGAATGAAGGAGAAAAAACCGCGCACTTACTGTCAGCCTCGGTATGAGATAGCCAAACACCGTATACGGCACGTAGATCTCCTCACCCTTCGGCAGGTCGCGCAGCGGGTCGTGCGGGAGCGTGCCCAGCCGTACAAGCGCCGCCTCGTCCTTGTCCGCGCATTGGATGAGGTGTGTGGGCGGGGTGATGTAGGGTAGGTCAGTATTACACCACGTCAAGAAGGAAAGGGGAGGGAAAAAGAGATGAGACGAGAGGCAGGGAAGGAACAAAGGGGAAAAGGAAAAGGGAGAACAGAAGGCGTGCCACTCACCTTCTGATACGCCCGCCACACCTCCCCCGCCCCGCGCTGCTCCCGCTCCACCGCCGCCAACATCGTCTCCGCCCCTGCTGGAGGGCCGCAAGAAAGGCCGCGGGCTGTGGGGCGCCGATGCCGGAGGCGGAGCCTAGCTGAGCCCGACTTCTTGGCGGCGGTTGCACCTCGTTCGTCCCGTCGTTCTTGAACGGGAAGAAGCGGCGCTCGGTGTCTTGAGCATGCCCTCGCCTTTTGGCCTGGTGAGCGGAATGATCCAAAATTCTGCCGAGGCACTCACCAACAGGGCCGGCATGCGACGGCTCGTGGCCCGAGGGAGGCAATAGATCGCGAGCTGCTGGTCCGAGAGCTGGTCAAACTTGAGGGCGGCCCAGGTCTTGGTGTCGGCTGCATTTAAAAAAATTGTAGTAAGGCTGAGACTACAAGGAATGTGGCGACCCGACCGTCCCGCAAATGCACACAGTTCGTTGTCAAATCCAAGGAGCAGGCGTATTCAAAAGTTAGCACACCGTTCTTGTAAAGCCCCTCATACCTACACATTTCTGCTCCATTCCTGACGAGCCTTGAGGTGTGAAGAGTCGGCGAGTAGATAGACGACTGACAGAAGTCTGGAGGCGCCAGTGGGCAGACCTATGGAGGTCTTGAGGCCGTCTCATGGGAGAGGAGAAGGCAAGACACCGTCACGTGTCCTACGTGTCTCTCTCTTGTCGCCTCACCTCTCGACCAATTCCGCCCATACGCCATCTCGACTCTTCCCAATGGATCCCCAAGGGTCCCAGAAAGCTTTGAAACACCCCACTTCGCTAGATGCTACTCAGAACAGACAGAATAATGGTATGCGGAGACGCTCTTTGACGAACGGAGTCTGGATTCTTAGAAACTTACCCGATACCGGATAGAATCTCGCACGTTGAAGAAAGCCAGGCTGAACGGCCCTAGTACCTTTATCAACCATATGCCCCGAAATCCAATGCCAAGCACAAGCCTTCTTCTGCTTCTGGCCCGTCTTCCATCCCTCCAAATCGCACACCCCTGCATTGTTTAGAGCCGAATGAATCCAGCCAAGTTGACGTCTCACGCACTGCCGATTACCATGCAATTTCCCATCCACCATCCACCATAGAAAAATCTACTACACAGCTATCATTGTTTTTCTCCGACCCCGCTTCAGCCGGCGGAGTTCTCCCCCGTCCTTTCAACGTCTGTGTCAATGCAAATCCAGGCCTCTTCCTCAAAATTGACCCGTTTCTCATTTCTGCTTCTACCCACATTTCTCCGAAGAACTCGAATCAATCTCTACGATTTGCGTCAGCACCCAATCCACTATCTTCTTCCTGGATGGCACCCTCTGCTGCTCGTCATTCCCATGCCACACCAACTCCTTCCAATCACGTCGCGGTGCCCAAGGCATTTACAGACAAATTACTCCAGCAGCAGGCCCGTATCTCCGCCCTTGAAGGAATAGTCTATGACCTCAGGGACCAATTTCGTGACTATAAAGCCGATGTCGAGACCCAGATGGACGAGCTCGATAACGAGAACCGGCAGCTCTGGGATTGTATCAACGAGCTTGAAGAACAGCAGGAGCGCAGCCGGGACACGGTCCAGCAGGTGGTCGACTTCATTGACAACAGCGATATTGAACGTACAAACAAGCTGATTGAATCTAAACCAAAACCGCAAAAGAGCAAAGCAACGTGTGATAACATTTTCAATGTACGTCAATCATCCTTCGCGTGGCCATTAGTATTAACTTAGTGCCAGGCGGCAATGCGCAAAATTTTCAAGATCGCGATGGGCCACCCTGCAACCGTGGCTTTGGATGCTTTGGCACTCGAAGTGCCCGTGAAGGCAGGCGGCTCGTATATTGCTGATCCTAACAGCCGAGGGAACATTCTGCGCCCGGATTGGAAGGTCGGCTTCTCAGAAAACTCGCGCTGGCATCCACAAATACTCGCATTCACCCGTGAAAAGGCATCCATATTCCACCCCGCTATGAACCCAGAGATGCTGAAGGCGAAGTCGGATGACGATATCATGGAGCGGGTGGAAGGACTGTTCAAAAACATCGCTGACAAGTTTCGCAGCGCACAGCGAGCAAAGAAAACTGAGACCAGCAGAGAGGGAGATGATGATGCAGAAGAGACGAAGAATCCGCGCCAGATTAACCGTCGTGGGACGCGCAAAGTCCGCGTACGTATGCATGAGAAATGTCTGTTGATTGGCTGATACAAATTCAGAAATGCGATGAACGCCTGGAAGCATTTCTCGTGGCACACAAGTCTGTCCCTGATGAGTGCAAATGGTTCTTTCAGCCGGTGTATCAGTCCACCGACGAGTCAAACGATTCCGCGGTTCTCGACCCCGACACTGAAGTGGAATCCAACAACGAAATCCATGTCTCGGCAACGAACAAACCTTGGCTGTCCCGGGCGCCGATGTATCGTGTTGAGGAGGTAAGAACTATGCCCCTTGCGCTATCAAACTTACTCTCCTCTAGATTCAGGAATGGGTCTTGTCCGTCAATGATTTGGTGATGGCTGCGCGGCAGCAATCCAAGAAGCTCAAACGAAATAAGACCGAACCACATGCTCGGAACCGTGGCGAATGGAAGGACAAAGGACTACCTATGCCTGGGGCGGAAAATCCAAAAATCACACGTACGGCAATCCAGCCCTGAATGGCTTGAGGCGAACCCGGAGTTTGATGTGCCCTCGTGCATTCAGGAAGAGGGGTACGAGGCTGATAACGAGTAAATTCTCATTCCACTCCTACTCTAAATCATTTTGTACATCCTCCTCCGTCGCCTGCTGTAATCTGTTTTCAGAGAAATGCGATGGGATTCAGAGTGAGCTACTCACATGGTCGTAAGCGATTGTGACCCACAGCGTGTGCTTGCGAATGGTAATTGGAGCTAGGAACAAAACTGTCCGGATAAGCCTCTCAAGCGAGACAACCGCCTATGCACCAGTTCTATTTGCCTGCCATAGCTCTGACTCCAAGATCTGTCGCCCTAGATGATAGAACTAAGTCAGGCGCTGGAAGGAAATTGAAAAATCTGAATTACCAAAGGTCCCAAGGGAAGTTTGTCACCGTAAAGCTGGGGCGGAAGCAGGGACACCACTGCACATTCAGCAGTCAAGATCTGCTTGCTGGCCAACTTCTGCTCAATGCAGGAAGATATAATGGATGCGGACAGGGAATGCGGGTGTCGATATAAGCATATTGCGCCTTTTCACCTCTTTGCTGGGTTGCAGCACCATACCGGCGTCTGTGAATCCAGACATGGGAGAATGACTGTACATCACCCACAAATGTTACCCGCCCTTTCATCTTGAGACATTTCAATGTCAGGCGATAAGCAGAACCTTCGATGCCCATAGTTCTTGTAGAAAATCGAATACCAGTTGGTATAGCCCCGGCTCGAGCCCACGAAGACTTCGGGTCTTTGGAAAGCGTGCATATTCAATTTTACCTGGCGGAAAAGTAAGCACACATAGGTAAAGCTAGCAAGTATTACTTGGATTTTTGTCTCCCTGGGCACGGAGCAATATAGTTTTGCAGTGTACCATGCCGTTCGCTTTTGTCGGCTTTCAGATACGATTTGAGGATATTCAATGAATCGATATCCTGCGAGGCTGGATCTGACATTTCCTCCAGGCGAGCTATCTGTAAGTATTGTGTCAGCTGGTTCCATGAACAGAGAGGAACTTATGACCAGATCCTGAATTAAAGTGGCTTTTCCACCAGCCGCGCATCATGGTTCCCTCGAGCTCACCGTCCGAATGGCCGTTAGTGTTGAAACGACCAAGGAAACCGTTGTTCCTGTTCGTATGCATACGTCCACCACCCCCGGTCCAGGCCCGTGTTTCAAGAACTGCGGCTCAAGGTGGACAGCAGCGTAATGAAAATATGGAACCAGATGGCAGTGCATTTCTGCCCAGGATTGAATCGAGCGCTGGACGGCACCACATCCGCGTTTGACCTCGTTGGGACTGATGGTATCGGATGTGATAATACGAACGCCGGCGGTGAATTGAACCAGATTCTCGTAGTGTAAGCGAAGTGAGCGGTCCATTTGTATGGTCTTGATGCGTTCGAGCTCTTCCTCCTGAGGGGTTTGCAGTCTTGGCTAGATAGTTTTCCCGCATGCGAGCGCGGACGAGTTTCTCCTGTCGCGCTTGAGCTGTAGCATTTTTGGTGTTAGAAGGAGATGGCTCTGCAGTCGATGTCTGGAATTTTGCCATCAACCTCTCATGCAACGAACAGCCCCACAAATAAGACTGTTATCAGCGACCGCCATTGGTCAGCTTTGATTGAACCAGTCCCGCGCGCAATCTGAATCAGTGAGATGTGTTAGGGTTCAAAGTGGGCAAACAGCTGCAAACAAACCGAGGGAGGCATTCGACCGACAGATACAGGCCAGACCAGGTTCTCAAGAAATTCCTCCAACTTCTTTACAGCTTCAGTATTGATCATACCGGTCTTCTGGAGAATCTCGCGGACAAGGTGTTTGATAATTCCTGGAGAGCGGATTATTTGTGATCATCAAATGCGGAAAATAACTTACCAAGGAACAGTGCATGCATTAAATCAAAGAGATTTGTTACTCCAGGTAGCCAGTTGACGAGGTTGTCCATAGCAGACCATCGAACTCCTCGTCGTCGACTGATTTCTTCTGCAGATTTCAGGTGTCGCATCGCGGCTCCGGAAGGCGTACTTGAGATATCGCCACGGATCTCTCTCGTTTAGTTCTATAACACTTTCAGTAAGATAAATTGAACTGAAGAAAAAATCTTACTGGAGGAATCATAAGCTGTCACGGTCTACTAGTGCATAGAAAGGTTCATCACAGTGGTCACACATAAACCATTTGGAGGTGACGGCAAGAAGTCCGCACGTCTTTCGGCTTGCAATGAGATCGGATACGTCGGATCCAAGTTGAACATGGAAGAGTTCAGCAGTTCTGCTTTGCCATGGACTTTGAAGTGAACACCTAGAGTACAATGAGGACAGCCGCGATGTTTAGAAAAATACTAACCGTTGTATAGTTTGTTGAGGTGCTTCACACAAATATCCATCACATTATTCCACTGCTCCTGCGTCAGCTCACGAGGACCAGGAAACATGACGAGCAGCATGGTCTCTTCGCGAAGATATTGAATGCCGCGGGGGTTATTACAGATCGTTGCAGTACATCGCACCAGTCGAATGGGTCCCGCCCTTGACAGATTGAAACCTACTAGACTATTAACTGCATCCGAGTATGATACACAAAAATGAACTTACCAGTCGATGTTCATTTGCAGAATCAGGCCGTTAGGCATGCACGACAAATTGCTGGTTGATCTCGTGGACGTCCACATCTTGGATCTCCCATTTTCCGTTCCTGCCGCCGTTGTAATCCAGCTTGGACGGCTCTCCATCCCCATCCATCCGTAATATTCGTCATGGGTTTGTCGAGGTCAGGGAACGCGTCATACCCCTTCAACGCGCTGGGTTCCCGAGGTCCAGGAGCATCGTCCGGGCTGCGCCACTCCTGCCATTGATCGACCTTCCCAGGCTGAAGACACATTCGCTGCAGGGCTTTCTCTGGTGCCACAAACGGAAGCATGAGAGTCGGTGTTCGTTTATCACCATCTACAAGCCGCTTGATGGTGTAAAGCTTCCCAGAGCACTCGGGCTTAGTACAATCCGGTGAGTCCAACTGCGAGAGCTCTCGCAGGCTGTGCAGGCTTCCAGCAGTCATTACATAGACAGTAGTAGGTGATGAGTTCGGCGGTACAGACACCAAGCCGCTTTTCGACAGGTGGGTAAAGTTAGAGCGAAATTCGAGAGCCCCTCCATGGCTACATCAGAGGCTTCGAAAGCGATTTTGTAGCCGTTGAGCATGAGCTTAACAGTTTTCGCGGGTCATGCCGCCAAATGCGGCGCCAAAGAATACTTCGGATGTATGCATTCTGAATAGTGGGATGGTCGTCAAAGCAGAGGGTATGGGATTCTTCTTCTTCATCTGTGATCTGTGCATGCTGTGCTTCATCAAGTAGAGACGCTCGCGAGCGGAAGAGGGGATCAGAAGCGATGTCGTCGACATCAACATCCAAGTTCTTGTCCGGCGGAGGGTCGTCGTCCGAAGCATCGCTTCGGCCATCATACGGAGCGAAGATCTGAATCCTCTTCGTCAGATGAGAACTGAAATGTAGCATAATGTGGTCCAGAATCCTCAGCCAGCCAGGCGAAGTCCGAATCCAAGTCCGCCGATAGCCGAGAAAGGGTCTCAAACAGAGGCAAGTCATCGTCCTGAGTCGTTGTCGGGCAGCGGGGGAGCAGGAGAGAAAGGCCCAGATGCAGCAATATCAGTAGCGACTGCGCCGGGCTGCACGAGAGGAATGGGATTGGGGGTCAGTTCCGGAGTTTAGGGAAATACGGGCATCGTTAGCTTTGTGCCTCCGGATTGTGCCTTTCCGCTGTTGAGTCCCATCGGGATGGACACGGAGACACTGCGAACAGGTGCACCAGTCGTATTGAGCATCTGAACGGCTCATTGGTAGTAGTTGGGGTGGAAGGCAAAGCACCGACGGCGACACGTGGTGCGACATCAAACCCGAGGGAATTACATACATAGTGTACGTCGGCAGATGGAGCGATGGGCTTGAGAGTCATCCGGGCGGTTTAAATCAGCCGAAACTTGGGCAAGCTCGAAGGACTCAGTGCGGATCCGGAATATTAAGATAAACAAATTTATTGTGGAATACCGGACATAGGTGAGAAATTGCTCTGCAGAAAAGCGTACTAATAGCACAATTAGTCTTCTGGAGACGACGGCGCGACGCGAGGGTCGTAATGCAGCAACTGCACGACTTGCGAGGGTCAAGCGCTCAAAATGATCACTTGATAGCGACGCGTTTGATTCAAAGTCGCCGCGAACTTGAAAGACCGTCAGGTTTTGAGATGAGATCAAGGTATAGCTAGTCGAGGCCAATGAAGGTCTGGGTGTGGTCCGCCTGCAGAGTTCAAACGGGCCCGGGAAGGATGAGTGCGAGAGCAAGTGGGAAAGAGCAGACTAGAAGTCGTGAGAGGCTGATCATGATCATGATCCAATTGCAAGTTGGAAAGATGTCGACGGATTTAAAATGAAGGCCGTGGCCGGGTAATCCCCTGCCGATATTTTGCCAATACAGGGTGTATGGGGCAAAAATTGGCGAGCTAATATTTGCGATCACTATTCTGCCAATATTCTACTGATACAGGGTGTATTGGCCAAATAACAGCTGCCATCTATTCGGCCCAAATTCCGATGAATGGATCTACCACCATAAATCCACAATTAAACCAGACCTGTTACGCTCGGCACTCCCCATGGCCCTTCATAGCTGAATTTCTCGTGTGTTTCATAGGGTCCCCTTTAGATTCGGGGTCGAGTCTTTACTATCTCTGCCCTTGTTTTTTGAAAAAAAAAAAAGGAAAGGGGATGTGGAAGGGGGAAAGCCTCCCACTGAGGCTGCACCCACGCCTCGACCACCTTTGCGGAAGAGCGACTTGAATCCTTGCCTGAGTGCGATAAGATCGGGACGAGATAAGATAACCATAACCTCAAGATAAGATAGGAAATTCCCAAATCAGGTCCACTCCTCTTCCTTTCCATCCACTCTGTCCGAACCGCCATTAGGACAGCCATCCTGCGGCGGCTCAGCAGGCAGCTCGAACTTGAAGCTGTGGTGAGCCGCATGCCAAACAAGCATCCTTCCTCATCCTCCCTTCGCGATACCCACGACCACACCATTATGCCTCTGTTCACGAACCACCACACCATGCACATCAATGCCTGCCACGCCTTCTGTCCGGAGCCGCTCTGCCCTCAGTTCCTGCCCGCTCCCCGCCAATGCCAGCATGGCAGCAATCAAGGAAAGTACTACATTGCGGTAAGTTGCAACGTGTTTTCTTTCTCTGCCTTTTCGTCCTCTCGCCCTGTGCTAACTTTTTCTTCTCCTACAGCACCCGCCAAATTCTCGACACTGGTCTTGCTGAAGCTGCTGCTAGAGAGTAGCACAAATAGCAAATATCGCGAATATTCATGCCAAGCGATTTGTGAATAGCAAATATTTATATTCGCGAATGGCTGTGGCTGTGCTATTCACGCGAATGTGAATATCAGTTTTCAGGAAAGTTGATATTCGCGAATATTTGCAGCTGTAATACGCAGATAAAATTTCAATCAAGCATAGTTGACAGATCGAACACAGCAAGTGTGATGGTCCATCAAATGGTTGAACATGCAAGACAAGGGCTTGTATGAGTCTTCGACAATGTTTAAACTCACAAGATAACATAAAAGTGTCCTCAGCAACTCATTGATGGCTACTAAACCCCCAAATTCTCAATGTATTCACTGAATATTCATATTCATGAATATTCGCGAATATTGCTGACTAAGCAACGAATATTCATCATCAATATTCGTACGAATGCCCATGTCAATTTCTAGGTTTTGGCGAATACTCATATTCGCAAATATATATTTGTGCTACTGTCTAGAGCCTGCTGCTACCCCGAGCGCAAACTCGCTTTTTGCACCAACAAGCTCGGCAAGAAGGTGTTCAAGAGTGTCTGGATCTTCGCAATCTACCCTGGCGCACGGTGTGAACGTCCAGTCACGACATCCACATTCATGTCTGTATTGACATTCATAACCCCCTCGCTACTTGTGCTCCTCTCCGTTGTCGTGCTCCACCCATGGCCCTTTCCCGAGCATCTCGTGCAGGCGCAGCGAATTCAATGGCCTTGCACCCTCCCTGTGCAGCATGCTCCCCAGCCTGAACACATCCTCGAGCAGCGCCACGTACACCACCGTCAGCGCAGTGTTCGCACATGGCCACACCCATCTTCCTGCCACCGCCCTTATCACAATTCCCACTCATATCCGCATCAACATCGACATTGATCCTGTCTCCGGCTTCACCCCCCATGCTCTCGAGAAATGCTGTGATCAAGGCAGTATTGCACGCAGGTGGCCTGCACAGCACACCTACGGGCGCGCGCGCCATCCCACATGCCGCCTCAATCTTGTGCTGCCCCGTCCGCGTCATGCCATACTAGGGCTGCTGCTCGGGCACAGACGGGCACCACATGAGCGAGTTGTATGTGAATTTGTAGCGTGGACGCGCCGGTCCCTGTGCGCATGCCGGCGGACGTGTCGCGTGAGGCGCGGGCATGGCTAAATGTATAAGATGTAAAATAATACATGTCCTTTTGTACCTTCTTACATGTGTAATACAGCTCATTTGCGGTATCGCTTGACTTAACGTTCCTTGGATTCATTTGCACCTAAAACTCCCACAAAAGCCCTCTAGTTAGAAGGGGGTAACCGGGGGTTACCCCCTTCTAACTAGAAGGCAACATGGCTGTTTTGCCTATGATGCATTAAAAGCTGGAGCAAAGTCGCAATAAAGTCACAATATCTATGAGGTCTGGGAGACATGAGAGCCAAGACGAGCTAGCTGCAATAAAGTCAGAACAAAGGCACAATAAAGCTGCAATACAGATGACCTTATATGGAGATGTGGTATCAGATGTCAGCTGCAATAAAGCTGCAATAAAACTGCAATAAAGTCACAATAAATGGGACTGTTTAGTTAGGGCACATAGGGACAGTAGCTGCAATAAAGTCGCAATAAAGCTGAAATAAAGCTGCAATAAATGTGGACTGCACTTAGGGCTTGGAGGGGATGGTAGCTCCAATAAAGTCGTGATAAAGCTGCAATAAAGTCACAATAAATATGCATTTTACTTACGCATATAGGGGACGGTAGCTGCAATAAAGCTGCAATAAAGTTGTTTTATGTGAGATTTGCAGAGCACTCAAGCTGCAATAAAGTCGCAATAAAATTGACTTGACTGCAAATTTCAAAGTACAAGTTCAATAAAATACAAATCCATACTACTCGTCATCTCAAGAGGCTCTGTTCTGTCATCAATTGAAACCATAGAAACCTGGTATAGGAGCCGGACAGTGTCTCTTCATGGGCCTCAATACCCTCGTCGTCTGAATCGTCTGGTCTTGTCAGCTCCTCCTCCTCCTCAGTGTTACTGTCTTCCATTTCATCAACATCTCCGATATCACCCAAATTCTCTACTGCCCTCCCAGGTGAGATGCTGCCTGTGAATCCCTTCATTTTTGTGAGCCTTCGAAAGTTGTTCCTATGATCATCATCAAATCGCCCTCTCTGCTGCCTGTAGAGCTTCATTTGGACGGCAAGAAGCAGATCTTCTTCAGCTTGCTCTGGAGTCTTCCCCTCTGTTGAACGGAGCGATAATTCCCGACCCTGAAGAAAATGCCCCTCGTCACGCATCCATGTCATCATCCGACGAATTTCGATGTTGAGACGAATAATCTCCTCCCGAGCACGCTCGATCTTGAAGTAGGTGTCCATGGCCAGTCTGTATGCAGGCCTAGTCCATGGCCGGGACTGAACCTCTGCTCTAGTGTCACGTAGAATATCGAAATCAGCCAAAAAAGTGTACTCGACAACCTGCTCCCAGGTCAGACTGGCCATCGGAGGGTCAAGAGCTATGGCGGCCGCATTGTATCGATCAATAGCATTTCGAACCGCTTTTGACCTGGCTTGGAGTGCCTTGGCAATGTGTCTCCGAAGCTTGTATCCTATCTCCACGTTAGCTAGAGTGATGTGATAAATCACAGCTAGAAACCCTTGCCTGTTTGCGACTGATTGATCTTTGTCAGCTCAAAAATACGCTCCACAACCAACAGTTCAACTGCATCCAGGGCCTTCTGATATTTCTTCTGTTTGATCTGCTGCACAGTAGCGGTCCACTGCTGGGGACTCCGAAGTCCAGCGATCCGAGATTCCCAGCTTCTCCTCCAACTCATGAACAGCTTCAAGAGCTCGGTCTACCTTCTCTCTGGCATGACGTCTCGCCAGTTCTGCTTTAGGTACCCCAGGCGTATAAGGAGCATCGCCAGCTTGGGCTTTCCTGGCTTCAGCAGCCACCACCAAATATTTTTCGCTGAAACCCAAATTGGTTACGTCACTACTAAAAACGCGATAGAAGAGGGATCATACCGGCTTGTATCCAGATTCACCACCTTCTGGACATACTCCATTTCCAATGTCTCAGTCTGATCCTTCGACCCTTCCTTCAATCCGAGCAAAAATGTCTTCTCTTCCTCCAGCCAAACACGAAAAACACTGTAGTCGAGAATTCCCTCCTCGCGCATCCATGTACGAAGTGCTTCTTCCTTTTTCAGAATGTCGATGGCTTGCTTGTAGTTGTTTGTGATGAACTTGCCTGGGCACTGGATCAGAATAGAGCAGGAGAGAGCAGAGCCACTTACTTAGATTCGACATAGGTATGAAAACTGTCATAGTGCTTTACGTAAGACTGTAATTTCTTGCTGCCGATGGAACCTGCTTGCGTATCGACATGACTTGGCAAGCCCGTTAGACCCTGAGAAGAATCGCTCGCAGCCTTCCAAATCCTCGCATCCCAGCCCCAGGACATAGGTGGCTAGGTTGCAGAGTTGGCACAGACGATTGTGCGCATGGCCATGGAAAGCGCCCACAAGACACCGGAAGTTGCACTGCCTTGCGCGAGCCGCAAGTGGACTGTTTTTGATTGTTGTCTGGAAGTCACATCCTACGTCATAGCCATTACCAATGTTGTCTCCGAGGTGCTCGATAAGACTGTCAACAACGGCGAGAGGGTATTTTGCCCTTTACAAATGTCAGAAAAAAACAGCCAATCAGTGGAAACTTGACTTACAATTCTCCGCTCTTTATCATGTCCCACGATCATGAGCACAAAACCGTGACGACACAAGCACAAGAAGATGCCGGTTTCATCGAATATACCCCACATCTTGGCAGTGACATCCTCGACCATATTCTTCCACTGATCAGCACATGGGTTGGGCTCATCACTCTAGCTTCATCATGAGAATGATCTCGGTCAATAATTCAGGACATACCTCGATTGCCTCCTTTGGCATCATCTCTGCAATACGCTGCTTAGACCACTCATTGACCTTCTCCCGGTCACGATAGTAGTTGTCGCCGGCATCACGAGTATCTGTATATTCCTTCGACTTTCCCATCACAAACTCGGCATCTGTTCCGGTATCCCCATCCGAGTGGACCTTGCAACGACGGAGGACACACTTCAAGGAGTTGTTACCGTCCATTGTGACCAAAATATCGTAGATGAGCTTCGACTCCCCCTGGAGTTTGTACATGCAAGCCGGACATGCGTGCTTCAGCCTCCACGAAAACGAGTCGCGGCCGAGGGATTTCAGAACCGTCTTCTCTGAATTTCTGCGAAGATCCAAATACAAGTCGTAACAAATCGAAAATTGTTTCCGCAGGTACGGTAGATAAGGTGTCTGGAAAACGTAAAAGAGGCTGAATAGTATGAGGAATACCACATACCCCATGCAGATCACAAAGTGTCTTGACAAATGACTGGATAGCAAGCTGGGGGCATCTCGCATGAGCAACCCGATATACCTCCAGAACTTTTACAGTGATTGCGACAGAGGGCTTAAATGGCGCGCATGGGATCAGGCCCTCCATAATGAGGGCTGGGGCTATGCCGCCTCCTCGTGGATCCAGAAAGACATCTCTTTTGTCGGTACCTAGCAGATGAGTAAGTTTATCACCTGATGCGATTCAAAACAAGATAATTTACAAAACATATCCACCACAGTGATGGTCCCAAACTTCGGGCGAGGGAGATCTTTCCCGATCGGTTTCGACAGACTCGCACCAACGCATGTATGCCTTTAGCATCTGAGGCATTTGAGAAAGGAATTGCTGGTTCAATCTATCTGTGCGATCTCGTCGAGTCCGCCAGTCCCACCGTCGGCTACAGAAATTAGTTCCGGGATGCAAGACAGCAAAAGAACATACTCGATGATTATCTCCTCCTCCATCTCCTCCTCAATCGACTGGCGAAGCTCACCACCTGCATGGCTGAGCTCAATTCTCTCTGAGCCCTCCAACACAGCGTCGATGTTCACTGAGGTTGAAGGATCCACATCCATGCTCATGTCTTCCCAGTCATCGTCTGCTGCCAAATGCCGAAGTCGAATAAATTCTCGTTTTGCGTCTGGATCCATCGCTACAAGCTCTAATCAGCATTCATGAAAGAGACATAGAGCTCCTTAAAAAAAATACCCTGTAGTTCCCTCTTGAAGTTCTTCCTTTCCACGCAATCAATGCTCTTCTAGGCTTTTTCCATGCAGAATTTTACTGTATACTGCTGGAGGAGCAGATGGGTTGGGTCCCTGCTGAGAGGTGCCTAACATCCGAATTTTGCCTTTAGAAATTGCAGATCTTCGCATCGGAACTTATTTTTGCGGGATGCAGTAGAACGACTTGAGAATGGATGGTGCTGGCCCAAAGGGGAAAGTGTGACGGCTGGTGACAGAGTGACTGTTTCCGTTGCTGGACCACCACCACCATTTTTCTAGGGCCTTGCCCCTCCCTTCCCATCGCATTTTGAGGCCCATATACACATCAATTGGTGTTCTGGAGACCCTAGGGAGCTTTAAATGTCCGGTAAGCACGCTATTTCATTGTACTAGCCCACCTTCTTTCTCCACCCTGTGGACGCGTTGTGTGAAGAGATCCAACCTTGGAACTCGGAACCATTTGTCCTATGCGAAGAGATCCGACCCTGGAACTCGGTTGCAGAAGATGGCGCTTTCAATTGGGCAGGAAAATGAACGAGACATTTTTTTCTTGTTTTTGCTACCATTTTTTATCCATCTGTTCTGTGGACATGTCCTCAATTGTTTTACCTCAGGTCGTCGCCACCTGCGGTCTGGAAAAGAATTCTCCCCATTGATCTCGCACTCAGCCTCTCTGTCGACTTTGACACCGCCAGCTGTCTGCAGTGGAGAATATCAGAGCAGCATGAATCTGAGGCTGACCACGAGTATGGCGAGGATATTGTAGCTATACCGTTCGAGCTTCCTGACTCACCTGTGCCACCCGCTCCGGCCGAGGTCACTGCACCACCTGCTCCAGCGTACTCGCCCCTTCCCGACTCTCTGTCATCCAAGGAACGAAACAAGCTCAAATCACGCCAACGGCGGGACAAGAAGCGTTCAGCTGCTCAGCTCACATCCCAAAACCCCTCTCGAAAGGCGGTCCATGTCAAACGCGTTTCCGAAGCGAAGCCCAGCTACCTCGAGATTGTATACGACGCCAACGGCCTCCCTCATTCGATCAGCCGAACTGCACCGGAACTCCAATTCGTCTTTGATCATGCTCCAGCATCTCAGGGCGGTCATAATGGAATAGGGGGATGGCTGTACACTCAGTCTGAAGTCGACGCACTCACCGGGACACGTGGCTTCAAATATATCGGGTGGCTTGGGATGTTTGTACGATTCCTTTTATATTAATTCTCCATTGATCATCTTTCCAGGTTAACAATCGCCATTTTGGATTCACGTCGGCGGGTGATAGCTCTCCTTGGAGGGATGCCCAAAGATACCGAAGAGTGGGCGAAGGTCACAAAGCGAGCATCGGATTTGATGGAAGACCGGGAGAGTCGGATCCGGCTTTCTGAGGACAAACGTCACCATCGACGGGCTCAAGAAGGGAATCGTACCCACCGTTAAGTCGAGGTCTATCCCATGGTGGTGGTCAAACGGTATGATTATACCGCTTTCTTCTTATCCTCTAGCTCACTGCCTTGTCTAGGAACCTGGTGAACTCCACCAGAATGCGACCAACACCCAGCTCACCGATGAACTCCTCCAAGATCCCGATATCCAACGAATGATAGGTTTCACAACATGTGCGTGTTTTCCATAATCCAATTTTCTTAGCCGACGAATATTCCCAGTGCTGTTCTCGCTCTACGCCTCGAAACTTTATTCCCTCTACGAGCGTACTCGGAAGGCGCTTGAGCAGTGGCGACCCAACTTGCGATGGACTTTCGAGAACACCGTCTTCGCTGCAATCACCTTCAATTTTGGGCCACGCGCATTTACCCCGCCGACACCTCGACTTCGCCAATCTGTCTTGGGGATGGTGTTCTATCACCCCCCTCGGATCGTTTGACCCAGACTTCGGGGGGCATTTGATCCTCTGGGATCTTCGACTTGTGATACGCTTTCCCCCCGGATCGACCGTCTTCATTCCGTCAGCAATCATTCAGCACTCGAATGTTCCTATTTGGAGCCATGAAACGCGCTCCTCATTTACCCAGTATACTGCTGGTGGGCTCTTTCGGTGGGTCAGGAATGGTTTTAGGACGAACGAAGACTTTGAGAATGGGGCGTCGGTGGCCGAGAAGGCATTGTGTGCGGCGGAGGCGGAAACACGTTGGGAAGATGGCATGGACATGTTCAGTACAATAGATGAGCTGTAAAAGATGCCAGGTAGTCCATTGCAACAAATCTCATAGACTGTTGGGAATGCTACTTTGTCGAAGTCGCCGACTTGCACAAGGCGGAAAATAGTCCAAATTAGGAAATACGGACTGTCGGACCGGACCACCGACCTCACAGAAAATTAATTCTCAGAGGTTCCCTGCCGCCCGTAGAGCAGCTGGAATTTACATTAAGATTTTAACCAGTGGCTTCTATATGATGCTAAATTTCAGTGCTGTCAATGCATATAGTAGCAGCGTAAAAAATATAACAGTGCCGCTGATCCTCTGACCGATGACGAACACGCCTTTGATGGCATAAAGAAATATTCCTCTTCGAAGCTGTTCGAAGCCAGACCGTGACAGATTTTTTTATAGCCCTCTATCAATAGCTCCAAAACACATCCAAAAAATCTGGGTCTACGGTATACTTCAAAAATATGATTCACCCGAATCTTGCTTGAATGGACGTTCTGGTCAATTTCCTTAATGGGACTGGACCACCTTTTGCTCTTAACCGCCACGATGTCGAACTCAAACCAGTCTGTCGACTCAAAACCTCATCGGCCCAAGTCCACAAGTGATAAGAAAGCCAGAATGCACACGCGGCAGCCACCTACAGAGCAAAGCAAGTAATATACTGTCGGGTTTGAGTGCACTCATTGAACTCGGATTTTCGAAGAAATCTAGAGGCTACACGCGAGAAGGCGAGACTCAGGATGCAGCAGTAAATTCTATATTCCTTCCTGGCCAACCTAATCTCCTCCCAGTCGCCGAGCAGAGATTCGCCAGTCTGAACAGATGGTTCGAGAAGCAGCTGAAAAAAGAAGGGAAGGCGATGCCGACTACAAAGACATGTGGGCACGGTTGACCACATTTTTCCCTGCAGGAGACTTACACGTTCACAGGAAAAGAATGAGGTAGCATCATGAATTTATCTACGATGCGGTCTAATTCTTTCTAGGACCTATGTGCAGCGTCATGGGGATATAGCCTTTGTGCACCATGTGCTACCTATGAAAAAAGAAACGGGAAACAAACACCTGCCGGGAATCCTGTCTGAGGGGAAAAAATGGTGCCGGTCACGCAAAGGCATCGCAGTACAGGCGGCGGCAAAGAAATCCATCAAGGCCGCAGAATCAAGGAGGCTAAGAAATCTAAATAGACGCCGTGGCTCCGTTAGCAATTTAATTCATCGATTGCTATCCTGAGAACCACATACCTTCTGAACTTACTTGGGTCATGTTGTGAGAGAAAGAAGGTGAGTTGAGCGAGGTAAATGCGGTTGATTCCGAGCATCACGGAGTGTGCTGTAACGTCACACGCTTCGCGTTTTGTCGTTCCTCCTCTCTGTCTCAACATGGCCTATCCACTTCCGTTCATTGCAGATGGAAAATTCATCAGCACTGCAGACCACGACAAGCATCCGAACAAGCAATGGTGGATTGTGGATGAGGTGGGGCTTTTTTCGAGTCGGTGAGTCGGTTTTTTTTTTGGTATCTGGAGCCAAATTCTAACGAGTTCATTGGTTCTGCGTCTCAGAACGTATGCATTACAACACGCACCTCAAGGATTGCCCACGCTCAGCTGCCACATGACGCGTGCGCATGCCAATGCACACTGGCAGCAGATTTGTTCAGAGCAGGACCGCCGTGCCAACGAGCGCCTCTGTGCTGCTGACCGAGAGCGCGATATTCGGGCCCACGAACGTGCCCAGCGGGTTGTGCTTGCGGATCAAGAGCTTACTCGCGAGCTACTGGAAATCGAGGAGGACCACCAGCGGCGCACGGGATATCAAGCGGCCGCTGATGCCAATTTTGAGTTGGAGCTTGAGTTGGAGCTTGAGGCTCTGAGGGACGAGGACCAGTTCCAGGTACAGATCTTTGTTCTTCTGGTTTGTATGCACTCACGATTTGCAATTGCGCCTGTAGGAGGACTTGAAGCTGCAGCGTCCTGCACCACCTCCATCCGGACCTTCCGGACGCAGCATCCTGGGTGCAGCTCGCCGGCAGAAGTACGAGAAACCTGCCCTGCGTGCAGCTCGCAAGCCGAAGCACCGGACGCCGGCTCGAGAGGAGATTGTCGCCGATCGCGAGGACACCGTAAGTTTTGTTTTGTTTTTTCTGTCTCGTTTTTTTGCATCGGCTAAAATGAGAATATGATTTTGCAGAATCCAACGCTGACGCCCACCCTCACACACCCGATTTGTCCCATCCCCGCCCCCTACCACGCTCGCTGTCGGATCCGGTGGCTCCACGCACGCGCCTCCCAAGCCCATGCCTGCCGTCAAGTCTGACATGCGCAGGACCACACCCACCATCGCCCCCTCCAGCCCTGCCGTCAAGTCTCTCAAGTCCAGCACACGTACACGCACGCCCGCCACCAGGCCCGAGGCCACCCCCAAGACCAAGACCGAGGCGCCAACCCCCAAGATCAAGATCAAGACCGAGGCGCCTGTCCCCGACATCAAAGTCGAGGCACCCACACCCGCCCTCAAGACCGGGCCCCGCACCCGCCCGCTCATCGCCAGCTCCAATACGCGCAAGCATGACGTCACGGCTGAGGCGCCCACACCCATCCTCAAGACCGGGCCACGCACCCGCCCGCTCATCGCCAGCTCCAACGTGCGCGAGCATGACGCCAGGGCCGAGGTGCCTACACCTGCCATCAAGGCCGGGTCACACGCGCGCCCGCTCATTGTCAGCTCCAAGGCGTACGAACCCGACATGGGTGAGCCCCGCGCTGAGTGCAAGTCCATACGAATGCATCTCGCCAAGTCCGAGGGGTGGGCACACACTCAGCGCGAGTTTGGGCAGGCGGTGACACATGTGCATGCATTGCACGTCAACCGCCCGGCTCCTCTCCTTGAGAGTGACGAGGAAGACCTTGCGGCGGGCAAGGAGTCAGCCTTGCCAACCCGCACCCGTGCCTCGCATATCGAGCGCCCTGCCCCTCTCTTTGAAAACGATGAAAGCGACAAGGCTGCGAGCGACAGGTCAGCATCTCCAGCCCCCACCCCCACCTTGCCCATGGAACGCCCTGCCTCATATGCACCGCGTATACCCATTACCTACCAGAATTCAACGTGGTTGATGAGACCGTCTTCTCCCAGTCCTCCAGCCGCCCCGTCCAATCACAAGAGGACGATCAGCCCGGAAACGACACTGCCGGTGGTCATGATCGACTCCGACTCTGCACCAACGTCCCCGGACACCAGCACGATCTCACGCTCCGTGAGCTCGGTCTCTTCCCTCAGCCTATCGTCTTCCTCACCCACAGCGGTCTCTGTTCAGGCTGGCAAGCGACAGAAATTGGTCATGCTGCCCGCTGCCCATACGGAATCAGCGAGTGCGCCACTCGCCGCGGCCTCCTCTTCCCGACCTCTCATTTTCGTGAATCAGAGCACTCGAGCGACCTACAGAAGCTAGTAAGTCATTGTTTTGGAAAACGAGTGACGTGGTACTTACAATCTTTTTCTATAGTAAGGTTGCGATTGATGCGATGGCGGTGGATGAGTCCGTGGTGCCCATGGACCTGGAGGAGGCCACAAAGATGATTTCGGCTGCAGGCGACAGATAGGCTGTGGGGGGTACGCATATTCGGAGCGAAGCGGAGATACATTCATGCTTCTGCGGACATAATTTTTTTGTTACCATGGCTCGTGCGTGGCTCACAAGACGTATTCATTGGTCCTCATTTCTTGACGCAGTTTTCTCTTTGGTCGAAACTTTCAATAAATCGATTTACTGGTGCCACTTTGGCCTTGTTTATTGTACAGACAGACCTAAGCGAATTTCGCTTGTTTCTTGCGCTCTTGTTGCCACTCCGCTTGAAGCACTTTTCAATTTCTTTGCTGTCGTGTTATCTGGTGCTACTGACGTCTCCTGCTGCTACCGACTTCTCCTAAACTGGGATCCTCGGCGCTGAGTTAATAACAAGTGACGCTTGCTGACAGGAGGTCAGCATATTCTGAGACGCGTTTTCGACGTACCAACTCACAAAACCTGGGCATAAAAAACAGAACCGAAATATCTCGATATAATGCCGCCGTCAAATGGACCTGGTGAAGAAGATTTGCACAGGGTAATATTTTTCCGGAAAATCGTTGCTGCAAGAATGATGCTGACAAGAATGAGAAATAGGATGAAAGTGTGGTCGACCAGACTGGCAAAAACGGTGCAGCTGCTGCTCCAGCCAGCGGTGGTGATGCTGCTGCTTCAGGCGGTGGTGGTGCTGCTTCAAGCGGCGGTGGTGCTGCTTCAGGCGGGGGTGGCACCACGGGTGCTCCAAGTTCTGGTGGTCGTGCTGTGTCTGTGATCGAGGCCGGACGACGGTGACGAGAACTGGGTCGATGAAGATGCGCTTGCGGGCCTGGCAAGCACTCACCGAAGTTGTAACCCCCTCGCACCTCTTATCCGTGCTCGCCCTAAAGCAAAACGTGTTCGAGGCCTTAACACGAGGGCCACGGAGCGCAAGAGGCGCGAGAGTAAAGCTCAGAGGGGAAGAGCGCTTGCGCATGATCTGTGGAAGGCGCACGAGGATCGGGACAAGTTGGCCGAGGAGCTTGCGGAGACCCATGGAATGAAAGTCAAGGAGGTAAAGAGGAGGTTGAATTCGAGCACGGCCTTCAAACAGAAGAGAAGACCAGCTCGTATAATGCGACTGTGGCGTTGGTCATGGAGGAGCTAAACGAAGGTAAGTTTTCGCAAATGCTGGACAAGATACTGAGTCTGCATGCATTCAGATCTTGTTCGGGGTAGGAAATATCCGGCGAGGGTTGTACGTCGAATGTTGAAAGAAGACCCGTCGTTGGGGGAGAAATTTACCGAACAGGAGATCGAAGAGAGGCGTATGGAGCTAGAGCAGAAGAAGCTACTAAGGTCCATGGGTGTTCGGGCATCTACCAAGGCTGCTGCGCTCAACAGAAAGTGGGTGATGGAGAACTTGGCGAGAGAGGTATGAATTTCTGCCCGGACCGACGCACTTCTAATTAAGTATACAGATGACCGATCTGGCCGAAAGAGCGAACATGGTCGGTTTCGCAATGTTTGCACGAGGGGATCTCCATGACCAAGGGATTCCCACCTCGATTGAGTCCAGAGGTGCCCTCAAGTTCTTCCGTGACGTCTTCCAGAAAAAGTCCTGAAGACGTTCTCGCACTGTTCGAGATGTGGGCGGTAACTAAAAATAAAGGTAATGAGAGTTTTTCATCAGAGGGGCAGAACTGACTCGTGAGTAGAGGGAGAAGGTGTGACCACCTTGGCGGAGTTGCAAAAAGCGTGTGGGGACATGATCCGTAGTGGACTTCGTAAGTCTAACGAGACTTATAAATGAGTATTGCCCTAATAAATACGATTGAGAATTGATTACTGGGAAGGCCAACATCGCCATGAATTTCCAAAACTATATCAAGACCTTGGTCCTTGGAAGAGGTGTTGGCCTGCTCGTCTGGCCCGATGGTGTGGATTTCAAGTGAATGGGAAAGCAGTCGTCGTTGGCCCCTCTGCGGATCTTGTACGATCATCTGAAGGACGGTAGGACGAAGTGGGTGAAGTTGTCAAGGAAGCAGCAGGACAAGATCGTTGAGGAGTTCAAGGAGATGGTGCAGGAGGGAAAGCTTGAGGAGAAGATTCGGAATACCAGGAGCGATAAGGGGGGGACGCACCAGATCCGCAACCCAAGGCGGAGAATTTACCGCCGTGGTGGGGGACTCCGGCCCAGAGCAGGACGAGGACAAGGACGATAATGACGACAACGAGAACAAACGACAACGGCAGCGAAGACGAAGAGGAGCAGCCCTGCGCATTCCAAGAAGCCATCTGCTCCTGTGAAGAAGGCACCAGCCGCCAAGAAGCCTACCGCTCCGAAAAAATCCTCCTCCGCCTCAGGTGCCAAGCCCAGTCGAAAGCGAGGTGCTGTGGATCATGCGGAAGAGCCACCCAAGAAGAAACGACAGGGCAACACCGACAAGGGGGGACTCGCGGCCGAAAAAACGAAAGTTGCGCGAGGAGGAGGAGGAGGAGGAGGAGGAGGAGGAGAGAGGCCGAGGAAGAAGAAGAAGCCTGCTGAGTTGAAGAGATTGGAGAAGCAGATGTCGAAGGGAAAGGAGAAGTCGCAGGAGGAGCGAGAGAGGCCCAAGCCTCGGCCCATCATCAAGGGAAAGAAGGGTGGTCCTCCAGGAGTTCGGGAGACGGAGTCGTAACCTACTTTTGAAATCAAGTATAAGTTTCCTTTTTTGGAAGTGTGACTTTGAGATTTTTCGGTCAAGTCAACTTTATTGCGACTTTATTGCAGCTTGAGTGCTCTGCAAATCTCACGTAAAACAACTTTATTGCAGCTTTATTGCAGCTACCGTCCCCTATATGCGTAAGTAAAGTTCATATTTATTGTGACTTTATTGCAGCTTTATCATGACTTTATTGCAGCTACCATCCCCTCCAAGCCCTAAGTGCAGTCCACATTTATTGCAGCTTTATTGCAGCTTTATTGCGACTTTATTGCAGCCACCGTCCACGACAAGCCTGACATAAACAGTCAGATTTATTGTGACTTTATTGCAGCTTTATTGCGACTTTATTGTAGCTACCATCCCCGACAAGCCTGATATAAACAGTCAGATTTATTGTGACTTTATTGCAGCTTTATTGCGACTTTATTGCAGCTACTGTCCCTATGTGCCCTAACTAAACAGTCCCATTTATTGTGACTTTATTGCAGTTTTATTGCAGCTTTATTGCAGCTGACATCTGATACCACATCTCCATATAAGGTCATCTGTATTGCAGCTTTATTGTGCCTTTGTTCTGACTTTATTGCAGCTAGCTCGTCTTGGCTCTCATGTCTCCCAGACCTCATAGATATTGTGACTTTATTGCGACTTTGCTCCAGCTTTTAATGCATCATAGGCAAAACAGCCATGATGCCTTCTAGTTAGAAGGGGGTAACCCCCGGGTTACCCCCTTCTAACTAGAGGGCTTTTGTGGGAGTTTTAGGTGCTTTGGCAGGCCTTTCTGCTCCTCGCATTGTAATCTGCTAGAGGTTAGAGACACAAAAAACAAACTACTGACAGGACATACTATGAGTGAAATATGGTTCACTGCTGTGAGCAGTGCCAGGAATTCTTCAATTCCACCTCGTGACTGGATTGGTTCCCACACTGTTTCAAGGTTGTCCAAAACCAGAAGACAAGATGGCTTGCAGGACAAATACTGAACAACAGGTCGTGTGAGATCGGTTCCTGGTCTCAGCCCAACATGTAGTCCAATGAGGGCAGCAAGTTCAATGGTGGTGCTTGCAGATTCTGCACTGACAAAAAATCTGTTTTCAAATTTTGCAGCAGTGTCTGGATGGTGTAAGACTGCTCTTGCAAGGCTTGTCTTCCCCATTCCACCTCCTCCAAGAATAGCTATTCTCGGTGACTTCCTGGCTGAGCATTTTCATGATGTTCTCCACCTCCAATTCACGACCATGAAAGATCATGGGCTTTGAGGGCAACATTGAAAATGAAGTTGAACTTGCAAGAAAGGTAAGAAAGATTCTGTTAATAGATAGGGTGCAATACCTGTGTTTGGAGTCATTTGGACCCAGATAAACCTTTGTCACACTGAGTGGTGGTGAACAGGCTGTGAACTGTGCACATACTGATGACCTGTCTGATGTTGTACTGGCATCTGACTGAATGAGTTCAAGTAACTCCTCATGCATGAGGTGGGTGGTTTCATTTATGGCATCAATTTCACTGATCATTGCAGGTCTAGTAGTAATCTAGGCACAGTCAATCAAACCTTTTATAAGAAAATATGAATATAGATCACACCTGAAGACTTCTGCAGCTTGGTCTAATCCTGCATGACACCCTTGCAGTAGGTTCTGCATTTCATTATGATGAAGCAGGTGCTTGAGCTTGTTTCCATCCTGTTGTGCCTTGAGAAAGGTATATATTTTGTGAAGAGTTCTAGAGAGGAAGAAGAAGTACATCAGCCACTATCTCCTGACTGGATTCAACCTACTCCATGAACTTCCCAATGTTGTCCTGCATTACAGGAGCCAGGGATCCAACTGTTTCAGCCTTCAGGTAGAGACTGATAATTGCATACAGGACTGGATGAATGTTCTCCATCAGCTGAGCACATTCATTTTTATTCCGTTTCACAGTCTATGCCTTCCTGTAAGTCCCTCAATACTAATGTTCAAACTTTTTCACCTGAGCCATGCTAATCAAGGATTCAATGGTATTTGCAATGGACTTGATAAATGGTGGCCCAAATGCATCATTCAGCTCCTTGAGAAGTGTTAGGGCAGGGGTCAAGCACTCTACAATGTTGGTGACACGGATTTCCTTGAGAGTGGATTGGCGGGGCATCTTGACATGGGAATCAAAATGGGGCTTGCATGTTATATATGTCCCCCCGAGGCAGTGTCCCTGCCTGGGACATTGATGGTCCATCGAACTCAACCACAAGAGTTGTCTGTTGTATCTTCACCTCAACCCCGTCCGCCCCCGCTGATGGTTGTGGGGAACATCATCTAAACCTGGTTACCAATGTCAAGATATATGATTGTTTGTTCGCGTCAGTCCGAGTATTGATAGATATGATTTATATCACTTCTTTGATACTTGATGTACCTATATCATCTTCCCTTTGTTGTAGCATAGCCTTAATTCACATCTTTACCTTTTACCCCATCTTCTGTGCCCTCTCTGTGCTCCTGCACCCGCACTCGAGTAGCTCCGTGTTCATTATGAGCTCCATTGGCTTCTAGCCACCTCGGCATATTTTCTGATAACCAATATCAACATCAGCATATTCATCTCCCCACCATCGACTTCTGCCGCTGATATACATAAACAGTCTCAATTGGACCTTGTGTGACTCGTGATCTGAGAGAAATAGGGGCAACCATGTCCAGCGGTGGTGACGATAAGACGGGAGAAGTTTGTATCGGCTTGCGGTCGTATTGCGATTGAACTCGAACCATCATGATGACACAACCATCTCGGAGACTTAAACAGTTTCAAATTAGTTTTTTAAGAGACGGGTACGGACCGGTACAGTTACGGGTACAGTTCCGGGTACGGGTTCTGCGGGTCGACAAAAACAAGGCCGGAATTTACGAGTACTTTATGTACTCGTTCTTTTCATCAATTGGGAACCAGGTTTTGAGTTGGCGATATGTTTATCAGTGCGTCCTGAGGATGTAATGAAATAGCGGCTGTGTTCATTAGATTTTTGAAGTCTTCTTAAGAGCCTAATCTAATAGATTTAGTGATTATATAATCCACCAAGATGATGCTCGTTCGAATCCGGCTAGTCTATTTATAATTTTTTCTCTTTGTTTCTTAACCTCCACCAGGTCACACCTTCTAGTACTCATAAATGTTGTACACATACTGATCAATTTAGTATTGCTTTGTGTAACTCTGTGCCGAGCATCGTGCCCAATTTGTAGGGTGAGTATTGCATATTTTTGGTATTCAAGCTCGTAGTATCTACCATTCAACCACGGCTCTAGTAAAACATTTGAGAGTTGCAGAGGTTCTACTCAATATTTTTAACAATACATTTGAATTAGTTTGCGGCTACAGAAATCCGTGATACGTTTTACAGAGTTCAACTTTAGGTTGTGGCGGTGCAGACGACACGTACGCAAGACTTCGGAAAATCCCGAACAAATCAGATGGTCGGCTTCAACGGCGGTACAATTTCCACCGGGTCACTTCTAGTAACACATTTGAGATATCCTGTGTCTATATAAATATCTGGGGTCGATGAATAAATCGTATTCACTACTGATTTGTTTAATGTTTATGAAAATTAGCATAAAAGGGGGAGTCGATGAGCTTGTTGTGAGTACAAAATTTCTCTCTCTCCATCGTTGATTCAAATGCATCTATCCATCGATAGTGCCCTGTGTGATCTACGTCGACGTTGGACAAGTCCAAGACATTCGTCGGAGGAGAATTTTATTGTGATTGAACTGTATTCAATTGGATGAAGCGGACGGATGAACTCTGAAAGGGAAGTTAGATAACAAACCAAAGAACTTAATGATTGCTCCCAGGCTCTTCCTTCATCCCGAAACCTTATTCTTGTACATACTAACCTCGGTCACATAACGCACAGAGCGAGACAATGAAATACTTGTTCCTGACCCTTCGTGGATGAGTCGGTATTGCCGTTGGATGGTACGTACTTGGCCCTCAGTCTGCTATGTCTCGACTCGTACTGACTCGCGTTAGGATATGTGTTTAACACCGAGGTATGGAGGTTTTAAGTTGTTCGAGACCATGCACTGAGGAGATTACACCATCAGGCACACCCGCTACCGGTTTTCCGGCCTTCGATCCA